>JASSUY010010882.1:43986-102611 GCA_032466535.1 Forpus xanthops
AAAAAAAAAAAAAAAAAAAAAAAAAAAAAAAAAAGCAGAAATTCAAAGTTTTCTGGGCCATTTTTCAGTGTTGAATGACATCAGGTCAAGTTCTAAACAAATGTACAATTTGCCCCGATTGCTGCTTTAGAAATTAGCAGTATTTCCCTTGCTTAGTCTCCTTGGAAACACTGGCAGGTACATAGGGAATTAGGGGCTCCCTGGACCACAGATGGAAAAAACAAAACTAAGACATCATAATATGGTGTTTAAGGCCCTGAGGGAGAGGTCTGCGTTCTAGTTGGTGGTCAGAGAGCAGCTTCTGTTTTACCATAAATGAACATATGATAAAATACTCTGCTATCTGCAAAACTGGGTTTAAAGGTGAAAGCTTCTTTCTCTTGGCTCTTTAAAAAGAAGAAGTAAAAAAAAAAAAAAAAAGTGTGATCTACTACACTTTCTTTTTCTCTAATACTTTCAAGTTCGGTAAAGTTAGAGTCCTAGAATATAACAATGAATATTTTAGAGTTTCAGATTGGTATACAAATGGTAATTCTTTTATCTGTACACATAACATGCACACGAGCATCTAATCCACAGGAAGTGGACATGGAAGTTAACGCAAAACATTGCTAAATTCTTTATAAAGTCTATAGAATTTCCAACATACCCATGCTTTAAAAATTTTTCAGTGTATCAATATTTCCCAGTCAGAAGTGAAAGCTTCATTTATATAGTTTTTTTCTATGTGTAGAGACCTAAATCCACTTGAGCATTTTTCCCTTTTGAATTGGGAATTAACTCTTCCCTGTACACTAAAAGATTTTACTCCTAGAATTTGATCACTCCAAATTAGGTACTGAGAGCGAAGTTGCATAAACTTTATATTTACTAAATGAAATAAGAAATAATCTGTCTGGAAACAGAAACTAAAGCTTGGTTAGAGGAGGCAAGAGCTACATCTCATCCAGATCATCATAGTTTGGAATACTGTAGATTATTTTAATGATGCAATACCAGCAAGCTACAACTATGCCCCAATTTATAAACTATAACGTCCACATTTTGTTTTTCTTCACTTTAATCTTATGTTAACTTTATGTTATCTAACTGATTTCAGAGTTCTCAGAAGTTTAGCATATATGAAAAAAAAATTTGTAAAAAAAATAATAAATTACATATTATTATAATTAGAATTTAGTGATAATAAAAGATCTTTTTTTAAAAAAAAATACAGGTTTCATTCCAAATATAAAGATCCTCATCTAAATTTCACCTCTTTCAGACTCTGGATGCAAATGAAAATGAAACACCCAGGAAAATAACCATCACTTGACTTTACGCAGCTTTGAATAAAGTAATTTGATCATTCCTTTCATACGGTACATTCAGAATTGGTGTAGGAAATATTTTCTTGTTTATTCTTGTCTTAAATTCTGTGTCTCCAAGGTAGACCAGGGCATCCTGACCAAACCACCTTCGTTCCACATTTGCAAGGACCTGTTGGGCTCCTGTTCTCTATCCCAGAGTGGATGTCTTGGAGATGACATTAACCCAGACCTTGTAAATACGTGAAGACTATGGGAACTGTGCTGAATTACTCAGTAGCTCAGAGTCAGGGCCATGTCTTACAAAGTAGTCTAGGAATAAGTACATTGTTTTCCAGATGAGCTTTATTTAATATGAAATGCATTAACGAGCCTTCAGTCTCTAATCCAGCTAATCCAGTCTTGCAAAGTCATATGGATATTTAAGTATGTCTCGTTTGTGTTGAATTTCTTCCTCATCCTTTAATACCTTCTTTTGTTACAAATTCTGCAAAAAATCGGTGAGTTTTCTACTTGATGGGTGTTGGCAGAGGACCATAGCTGGCAGTGTTTCTCCCATCAGTTGTGGTGTTCAAGGCTATGATGGACAGGTCTTTGAGCAACCTGATCTAGTGAAAGGTGTCCGTGCCCGTGGCAGGGCTTTGGAGCTAGGTGAGCTTTAAGGTCACTTCCGAACCAAACCATTCTGAGATTCCGTCTCTTCAGTGTGCAGCAAAATACGACAGCACCCCCCAAACCACAGAAATGAGTACTGTGTTGTGATAACTGGCTGTGCATCACCTCACCGAGCTCCTCGCTGCAAGCCCTGCCACCTCTCGTGCCACCTCTCCTGCCGCGCTCCCGCCCGCCCTCCCTCCTCTCCCAGAGGGCTGCGGACGCCGTGAGGACTCCCCGCGACCGGGAAGCCAGCCACTCTGCCGGCGTGCGAAGTTCTTTGCAGCCAAGATCGGGATTACGCTGAGCTGCGGCATTCAGCTCCCTCAGATGTAATTTCGCTTTTCCAAGCGCTCATCCCGCCCGCTCCCCCCCTCCTGCACCGCGGCCGCGCCAGCCCAGCGGCCGCTCTCCCACCGCCGGCAGCAGCAGGTGCACAGCGGCGCTGCTCGCTGCCCCCCGTCATGGGGCTGGGCCCGAGGTGAGTGGGGCTGCGGGTCCTTGGTCAGGACACTGACACAGCGGCGGGGCGGGGGAGCCCCGAAGCGTGGCTGAGGAGTCCGCGTGTCCGGGACGGCAGCACTTCCCCTCAGGGGTCTGTCCAGGTGTCGGGGTCCCTGCCAGAGGCGGAGGGTAAGAAGGGAGGCTGGCGTAGGCAAAGGGGTGACTGCAGCTCCCCACTCTCCCGGGGGGAGGCGGGGTGCGAACGGGCTCAGCCGAGGTGGGGAAGGTCTGCTGTGTCCCGCCGGAGCTGCCTGTGGAGGGCACAGGGTCAGAGAGATCTCGGAGAACCCTCCCCACACCCAACGACACAGCAAAAATAAATACTCCTCTTCCCTATCTACGAGCCCTTAAAACACTGAAGGTATTAAGAGGAAGGCGTCTGTTCCCTAGAGAGGGGTATTGGGATTGAAGGGAGCATCTGCTGCTCAGCCTGGCTGCTCAGGAGGCCCATCTGAGGGAAGGGGCTGGTGGGAGCTGAGGGAGCAGCAAGCAGGCTATGGGATAGACCTCAAAGATGGGGAGGGAGGCTTTGTCCTCAGGTGTCCTCTCCCCGGGAATGGGGGTAAAGCGACTGGGAAGAACGGTGGGAAAGGCTTGAGGAAGGGTCTCTGCTGATGGAAGGGGAAAGGGCGCTAGAATGTGGCTGTGTGGTGGTGAGAGGGGGTACATGTAGGAGTGTAGGCTGGTTGAGACAGGTGATGAAATAGATGTTTGTGGCATCCTTCACTAGGGAATCTGGGGAGTGACAAGGTTAAAGGGCAGTAGTAATTTTCATCTTCTGGATGGCCTGCTTACCTGCCCTGTGTAAGTTAAGATTGTCATAGGCTAGTTGATCATAAGTAGGACCTTTTTGAGCTTTAACTTGGTCAGGTGGGGTGGAAAGGGAAAAGGAAAGAATTAATTGTCAATGACACTTAAATTTCACTTTTTTCTTAATCTCTCCCTCTTGAGGAAGCCCTTATTAATAAATGGAGACACAGCTGTAAATCCCTAGTAGCTGCCAGGAGTGTAGGAGTAATTACTTTTTGATTCATTCATTCTTTTAATTTTTCCTTTTTTCCTTTTTTCCTTTTCTTTATTTTCTCCCCCCCCCCCCAAATGTGATATCACTTTGCATTTTGAAGGCTGATTTTGATGTTTTTCCTTCTCACAGAGTAGATTCAGTAATGACAAATACTCATTTAGTTCTGCAGGGCTCATTAATGATGTCTCTCCCAAGCTATTGTTAAAACCCATTACTGAGCTAGCCTGAGTGTGAGCACTATATGGGTGACCAGTCTTTATTTATTTAGTCATGTGTAATGAAGAAATAAGTGCAAAATAATGACATCTTACTACTTTGTAAAACTCCAGGGACTTCTTGACATTTAATCCCTTATATGGTGTAGAATGCTGGTGAGCTTATGTTCATATGCATTACAATAGTAGTAGTGATGTATATATTATGTATGTACAACTTTAAAATGTTTTTGCTGTAGTGCTAAATTTTTAAGGACCTTAAATATGACTCAGAAGTAATCTCAGACTTTGCAGATGTTTTCTATATGTCCTGATCAAACATTCCTAGTTCAGCTAACTAGAATTTTAATTAGCACATGATTAGAGATAAACATGTTACTGTCTATAAGGCCTTTAATTTTAATTGGTTGGCCCCTGTAACCTGTAAGACATAGCTGCTTCAACAAAGTACACATTAGCTATCTTTTCACAAGACAGTTTTAAGGCTTACTCTACCTTGTGGAAGGTACTTTAATGAAACCTTGTCTCCATGTAGGATTTTATGACAAAATGACTATAGAAAACCACTCCCAAGTATCTATCAGTGAAGGCAGAGGGTGGTCTTTGGAGCTGAGAGACCTGCAGTGGTGAAGGCGATATAGATATGGAATGTCTCCCTGTCCCATGACAGCTTGGAGGACAGGGCTGCTTGTGAGAAATGTGAGGTTACAGGCTCTGTTACATCAGTGTCCACTCTGTTACATCAGTTCTGTTTATGCAATTATCCACTGGAAGCTACAATAATTATTCAGTGTGTTATAATGTAAAAAGAATAACAAAGAGCCTATTTTAATTGTGAAATGATAAATTTTAATTTAAAAATCAAGTAGGAGACAGCTTAGATTATGCAACAGTTTTGAGTTTTATTTCCGGCACAAATGCACATTCCTAATTGAATATAGTTATAAGTACATAGAAACTGGAAGATGCAATGTGTGTGTTTTGAAATCTATAGGTTTTCCAAATGTAATAGGAGGAGTTATAAAGTTAAATTACTTGAAAATAGCTAATGGTTTTAAAAAATGAAACTACTCTGCCATTATTCTTTTGACTAGACTTTCAGAATTTTCATACTGAGACTGTACATGGGTGATAACTTCTTTTAAATGGTCTGCTTTATATTATATAATATAAATTCAGAGAAGAACTGAAAATTGTCAGACTAATACGATGTTTCTCTGTTCACAGAAAAAAAAAAAATCACCAAACCAAAAACTAAGTCTAAAGCTATAGAGCAATGCTATACACCTTCGCCCACTACATGAAAAGAGATTCCCTTGAAAATGTCTCATATTTTTCAGTTAAAAGAATGCATTAGAAATATATATTTTAACTAAAAAAATAAAGTCAGTCTTAAGGAACATACGTCACTTCATGATGAGTGGTCTGGTGGGCAGAGAGGAAGAAGAATCTACATTCACATAAAGTGATACCTTGATAAATTCATAACATAAAACTAGGACATACAGCATTATCAGCAGCATAAAACAGTCCACTCTTCCAAAAGTCACTTACTGCTGCATGTACTTTTATTATATTAAGGTAGGAATATTACAAATGACAAGGATTACCCCTTACATAACTGCACCATCTGAAAATTTGCCACTCTACATGGTAAAGCAGGCTGCAGCCAGCACAGACTGTTTTTCCATTTCAGTAAACTAAGCCAAGTGCGGATGGAAAGCACATTTTTAGAAGCTTAATGATTTTTGTAATACTGTGACCCCTGTGCCTGTAGGGAAATCTTCCAGGAATGCCCTATGTCCCTACTGTGTGGTTATATTATACCACCTTTGTGATTTGGATGTTTTCTTGGAAACAGTGATGACTTGAGGAGAGAGCCAGAATGGTTTTACTAGATCAAATGCTCACGTAGGACAAGCAATGAGAACTCAAAGTCTTCTGTAGTATGTGTTTGAAATTAGTGTGTATGTGTATCTGTGTTAATTCTAGCCCTGAATTACTGTATAACTCCTATCTAGATGGAAAAGTGTTCTTACAAACCTTGAGAAGTAGCATGGTCCTAGTTTCAGGCATATTTAATTGTATTAGCCAACATAGATTTTCTTCACCAATCAAACAGCGGATAAGGGTAGATGAGTGTTTCCCAAAATTTTTGCAAATGTGAACATTGTTTGGACTCATCTGTTTTTATGCAATCTCCAAGGAAAAATTTACTACTGTACTACTTTAATTGCTAGCAGCAGCTAAGTTCCTCAGGGTGTTTGGGGGGAAAAAGGCAAGAAAATCAGCTGTAATTATCAGCTGCAGGTGTAAATACTCTCTATATTGCCTGGGAGGAACTGAGCTGTTGCCAGCAGTTGAGGGGAGTTTGTAGTTCCCTAGCTAGTGTAAGTATGTGCAGCTGATAATTATAGCCGCTTCTGACTCCCCTGGAGGAAAAGAGCTACTTCCAGCTGTAAATCAGAGTAATTTGGTTTTATTGTTTTTCTTGTTATTTTTTTAAATAGCTTAATTTTTTAATTAAAATTCCCCCTACCTTTCTATGCCTCCCACCCTTTGCATCGTCCTGTTTTTTCAATGAGAGTTGCAACTTGGGTATGAGAAATGTTGGTCTAGGTCATTACTTCTATTAATATTAGTAATAATAAAAAGTAACTTGTGGTCAGATGGCATCATTACCAGAAGCTTCACTGTGGCTTGTTACGTTATTCTACCAAATACTAGCTTGTCTTTCATAAAACAACTGATTCACAATTTCAGTATTAAAAGATGAGTGCAGAGATGAACAAGATTGGAGGTTGTGTGACTGTAAATAATTCTTAATGTCTGCTAATACTTTCTGATACTTCCAGTAAAATAAACCTTAAAAATTTTATCCAAGGTATTCTAAAGTGAGGAGGGAAGAGGGAATGCCAAAAGGTCTAACTCCTACATTGAATTTTAAAATGCAAACAACTAAATTTACTCTCATAACTGCTTCTCTGTTTATTTCTTATCATTTGTTGGTATTTTAAAAAAGCGCACAGAAGCTTAGGAGAGAGAAATTCAATACTGAGTATTGGTCGGCTTGTAAATAAGAAGAATTCACCCGGCTATCGTGTACTCATGACTACGGCAAAACAGTGCTGTTAATGCCACCTGTATTTGCTGGCAGCTCTCCATTATGCTGCCTGTGACAACAACACAATATCTGAGTAGACTAATACAATGGAGTATGGAATAAAGATCTAGCTACTGGTTTGCTGGTCTCTTTTTATTAGTCATATACCTCTTTTTTGTTTAGTTAATAAATAAAATATTTTTATATGCATTAAGAATGGAATTGAATATTTTTCTAATAAATGAAGAAAAATCAGACAGGTAAATGTTGGATTTTCTGCTCAAATTCATCACTGCCTTCTTTCAGAATGTAGCCAGATATCAGTATTGGGACAAAATTTAAAGGGAAGTTTCATTCACCAGGTTTCTTTTAAAATCTAAGTACATGTTCAGTACTGTAGAAGAGGAAGGATCTCCAAGTAGTAATTATCTTAGGGTTGCAAGGTATGGTCAGGCATGTTCTTGGCTGCAGCTCTTTGGAGTTAAGTGAATATTAACCTAAGTCAGTGCCAGTTGCCTTATTTTGTTCTGATTTGGTTTGGTTTTAGCTTTTGTTGAGGTCTTCATCTGTTCTGCTAACATACCTTTAGGTGTAGCTGCTCTGGCCTGGCTAAGTTAAAATTCTCTTTATTAGCTTAAATGCTAATAGTAAAACTTTTTTATAAAACAGAAACCTATAGTTAATTTGCTGAGTCATACAGCTACGAAGACTCAGACTGCCCTTTTTTTGCAATACTTTGGTAGTGAATGGTAGTTTAATCAATGTTCTTTAGCCCAAATCCTGGTTCTTTTTTTTTTTTGTGTGTGTGTGTTTTGTTTGGTTTGGTTTGACTTTTTTTTTTTTTTTTGGGGGGGGAAGGGTGAGGTTGTTCATTTGTTCTTTCGGTTTGTTGGGGTTTCTTTTCTCTTTTTTCCTTTTTTTTTTTTTTTTTCTGAGACCAAGATGTGTTAAATTATTGCGGCTTTGCTTGTGTGACAAAGAAGCTATTATCAAAGTTGATTTTAGATATGGATAGAAATGTATTGACATTTTACATGAACTAGTTCAGTAAGCATGCTTTGGCTGCCCATGTTGGTTATTCAAAACCTGTATGTGGGAATGGTGCCACATTATTATTAGCAAAGCCACTTATGTGTAGGAACAGGCAACAAATACTTCTTGCTTTCCACACAGTACACTAGAAAAAGTTGTTCTTGCATTCAAGAGTTACGTAAAATTCTTTTAAACTTTTCAGAATCATCACCCTCATGAGCTCAGAATAGTTTTTTTCATTGTATAGCATGACTCTGTTAACCAATCATTGTCCCGTCCTCAGTGGAGATCACTGCTGATAATTTCAGGGATTTGTTTCCTCTCGTCTTCTCTGTGTACTCTTAAAATAGACTAATGTGAAAAATCCTTGCAGTAGGAATGCCATTGCCTAGCAATGAATGATTGCTTAACAATATATACTGACAAAGTTCTGCTGTAATACAGCACTCTGTTGTCTTATTTATATAACATTTTTCACTTTTGAGAAGCATGACAGCTAATGAGGTTATAAAAACACTGCATTTGAGCAATATGCCAAGAGTGAAGGCTGTCTTCTACTTAGATAACGTAGACAGAAGCAGAGTTATCTATACCCTACTGGTGATACTGGGTGGAAGCATACAAAGAGAGATAAAGTGGGTACATACATTCCGTTCATAGGCCTCTTTTTTGCTGTACAACTGTAAAAGTGTTAAAGTGTTGAAATGGTTTAGAGAAGCTGAGAGTGTGTTGACTTCTTAGGAGTACATTGTGCATAGAGACATACAGCTTCTATATTTTTGCTCTCATTCTGTAATGTTTCAGAAGTGTTAACTTCGAGATGTTGAAATAGCAGATAGCACTGTTACTTATTTTGCTTGTGTATAAAGTGGGAACTGTATTTCGTTTCAGTAATCTCTAGCCAAAAGTCGTTAGAATAATCAATGAAATAGACATGCAATCCTGGGGGTGTGGAGGTGCAGAACCTCCTTCAGGATTATATCCAGGGCACCAAATGTTGCATCAAAACTTTTACTATAGTGGTATTATGTCTATGTGTAAACTTAATTGTACACTTCCATATAATAGTGAAGTTTGCAGCACACAAGCAGCGAAACATGAGATACTTGAGTGGCACCTAAGAAATATAGCACGCAGTTTCATCACAAGCTGTGTAGAATGCAATTCAAACAGTGGGCTATACATTTTCTAAATATCTTCTATAGTGTGCTTTTTCAGTGTTTGGGAAAGTGAGAGAGAGTTGAGAGAAGGTTTTTTTTTTTTTTTCTCTTTAGTGAAATTCTATACACTCTCTTTAATTCCAGACACATGATTCTTTTAAGCTGGATTTAATGGCTTTGCCTTTTGAGCTGCTTGTATTGGTCATCCCCCCTTGTATCCACCCTTTCCCTAGGAAATATTTGTATATTGTTCTATTTTTTCGCTGTTGCAGAAAGTGGTGTTTGCAGCGTATTGTACTTCTCCTAAAGTAAATGAATAGCAAATAATATGATTGTTTTTTCCAACTTGAATGGCATCATCTGTTATAAAAAGGAATGTTTCACACTCTCATTTGACCTATGCATTGTTTAAATTTAAATTGGTCTTCTTGTTGGCCTAAGATTGGTGCTTTTTAAAAAATGTTGGAGGTTGAGAAGACAGAAAAAGGAATAATGTTACATTTTACATAAGGAAATTTTTTGTGGTTTTTGTGTTTCTTGCTGAAACTTTGGACAGTTTTATGATTATTAAGTATGACATTAAATTATTTAGTTACAGTTGTTACCTATTCTTCCAGTTCACCAGTTTCTGCACAGTTCTGGTTGCATATATGTTGTAAGACCAAGGAGTGATGTATAAAAGAGTCCTTCAGTGTGCAGGATGGCATTCAACTCTGTTAGTGGCTATATAGTTAAGATGCCGCTTAATTACACGTGAATATGAAGAGCTGAACTGAATTCTGTAGTTCTCTGTGTCTGCAGTAATTTCTCATGTCGTCTGAGGGAGATAGATAGTGTGGAGTACGGTCTTGGTTTGACTGTTAAAAGGTGTAGACTGTACTCTTACTTCAGTTGTGGACTCACTTTTTTGGCAATTTGTTTCTAGTTTCAGTTTGGGCAAACCCTGTTTCCCTTTTAACTTTCTGTGTAGCAATTACTTACATTGTCATCTGTTCCGATACCATTTTTTATCCTGTAGATCCACTTTTATTTGTACCACTAACCACTTTGTCCTTGTAGTTTTTTCAAACTTTAAATGTGTAAACATGGTGAGGAAAACGGCGCAGTAAAGAAAAACATTGGTGAGTGGAAGAAAGGTAGAACACTACAAACAAAGTGAAAACAGGGGATACTTTCTAGGGTATAAATTTTGAAGGATGTGGGTAGGTTGTAGATGGGAAGAAGTACAGTATTTCTGAAAAAGAAAAGATGGCTTCATGGGTGGAATTAAAAGTCCTGAGATAACAGAGAAATTAATGGTGTTGCTGGGTAGAGATGGCTGGAAGAAATATTCCATTACATGAACAGTTTAGAAAGTGGGGAACATAATTAGCTGGAACCAGTTATTCTAAAGCTATTTCGGTCGTGATGCCATGATTGAAAGTACTTTGAGAGCCACTTTCTGATTATGTCATGAAACAGAGTTTATTATGTCACAAACCAGTAAGCTAATTGTGAATCCCTGTTAGAACTCGACTGGAGGTTTGGAAATACACAGATCTCTTTATGGGACATAAAAAACCACTTTTAAAGTTTATGACTATGGAACCAGTGTGGTTACCCACTTTATAATTATATAAAATGCATGTTAAACTGAATAGATAGTGCTTGTTGGAGCTCTAGGTACTTCTGTACCACAGCCAAGTAAACCTGATCATGTAAGGAGTCCTTTTGAAATTAATCAGTGCTGTCTTAGAAAGCAAGATTACAATCTTAAAAAGTTTAGGGAGGGGAAAAAGAAAAATGTTTGTACACCATGTATTTATTTTTCATAATTCTGCATAACAGATGCAAAGTGCTTATGATTAATGTAGCTTTAACTTAATCTTAGAAATCTGTTGACCAGTATCTTGAAAGTACTTTCCAAAGGAGAAAATTAATCAAAATATATCTGAAGTTAAATAAAAAATGCCTGGCATATAAGGGATGCTTATTTCATAAACAAATGTCAAAAATAGAAAATCATTACTTTGAAAAGTCACTAGTTACATTGGCTTGCTTCTTAGCATTGAATCTTGCAATATTTGTATAAAATGTTTGAAAGACTATTTATTTATTAGATGCAGATTTTCTAGGTACTGATTTTTCTCAAGTCAAAAGCAATTTGCTTGGTTCCAAGTTATTTTATTCCTCTAGCTAGAAAGCAGTTTGTGGCAACACTTAAGTTTTCAGACAGTTCTTTTTAGGGATTTATCACTTTTTCCATAAACACATATATCTGGTTGCTGAAGGGTACTGTCTTTCTGTCTTGGGGCACTTGCTACCTGCTATAATAATAAAAACGAGTCTTCTCAAAATTACACAGAAAAGTCTTGCAGGTTAAAGACCTTAATTTAAGGTTTTCCTGATTTCAAAAATGGAGAGCTTAATCAGTATTAACATTCATTCTTTATTTTAAATATAATCTAATTTTAATTGGCAAGGGATTAAACTAAAAACTACCTTTTTACACTTCAAGTGCTTTTTTAAAAGAATTTTAAACACTACTGTTAAACCTTAGGCTATGAAATCATTGTTCAATTTCCATTACAGCCAGTTGGAGTAAGTTGTAGAATTATGGAGAACATGGCTGAGGAATCACCTGAACTGTCATTTAGGTGCCACCCAGTACAGGATCAGCTTCTGTAGAAAGATTCACAGAAGGACAGTGAAGTGAGATGTAGCCAGTTGTAAGGGGAAGATAAGGGTGGTCCTATATTCAGAAACCATGGTGTTCTGAGCTCTGAGCAGGAAGGCCAATATCTTGTGCAGCAAGTTCACAAGTACCTGTCATGCTTAGGTCAAAACAAGGTTAGAACAGACTGTGGTCTTATGGGATCAGTGGTTTTCTGCAAATTTTGCTTAACGGAAAACTAAAACCGGAAAAAAAGGATGGTTTGCACCCATAAAATTTAAGTCTAAGTGCTAAAATGTGCCAATATTATGAAATACATTCCCTTCATGGAAATGCTCAAAACAGGTCTCACCAGAAAAGGGTTCCCACCAAACAGAATTACAACTTTAAAAGTGAGAAAATGAGAACTTCAGGTTTTGATTATAAAAATAAGCTTAGTTGCTCTAGGGTCCTGGTTTCCTAGCTGGATTACATTGCAGGAAAGAGTCCAAAAGCAGATACTTTTCACAAAAAGAGTTTCATTGAAAACCTGTTTCACTGCTGAGGAGCAGCTTCCATGGAAAAACTTTGCCTAGGTCTATCTCAGCCATAAGAAAATAGAAACCTATTCATGTTTATTCATGAGGTATCCAGAGTTAGGTATTTGATCTTTCTGAAATCATCAATATACATCTTGAAAGCAGTCAATATAATAGATTTCCTGTACAGAGTCCAATCTGTATGTTAATCTTGGATCTGTTGGATAACACAAAGTGTATTTAATAATAAAGCCTGCCAATTCTCTTCCTCTCAGCACATTACCAGATTTATGTTTGATTTCTTGGATCTTTTTGTTAACTTTTTTTGCCAAAGAATTTGCTCTGATTGAACTCACTGGAAAGAAGAAAAAGCTGAAGAATGAGTTTCATGCTCCTCTTTGTCATTAACAGATATAGTATTCTCTGCTTAAGGTAATAACCACTATGCAGTATTGCATTACTTGTGCTTAACACTGGCTATTCCGGAGAGCGATGTAGTGTTCCAGAGACCTGGTATGGAGGACATAGGACACCAAGCTGTAGTGGGTTCCAACCATACCAATACCTTCTCCTTATCTGCTTTTCTATGTTAATTCCAAGTGTGATGGTAATAATTCTGTCCAAAGAGAATGTGCTCTACATTCTTTTAGGTAAAGGGCGAAATGTCTCAGTGACAGTGCAACGAGTTATGGCACTAGTGTCAGAGCCAGAACTAATGGTGTGCTTACCATTTGGTTTTGAAGTCTTTTCTAGGCTTCCAAACATAAATGGCATTTTACATATTATTTCATTTTTTTATTTTTTTTGTCCAAAAATGCTTGTTGAGAGGAGCAATACCTTGCAATAGACCTAATGAGACTGCATGTGAGGTTTTGGACACACCAGGTTTTCTTTAGGTCTGAAATAGAAGTGGTTGTGCGCTTGAAATTTTTCTCTTTCTCAGTTGTATCTGTTTGCCTACTAAAAAGCTGTTACAGAACCCTGCAAGTTTGTCTATCCTGTGTTGTTAAACCACAGTGGTTACAGTAACCCTCTTGCTGTGATATATGCAGTGTGGTCTTCAAATAGGCCTGTCTGCATTGTAAGTCTGCAGGATGCTTTTCCCTGGCCCCCCCTTCTTTGCGTTGTTGAATAGAAACCTTTGCTTGTAAACTTAACAATAACAGCCAGCCAAAGGGGTCTTTTGAGACAATCTGCAGGCCTGTACGCTGCAGTCTTCCTGGAGGGGCTTTGCCAGCTGTGAATTGCTCCTTTGTGTTGTCTTTAAAGTAGGGTACACATGCTCTACCAGACTTCAGGTTGGGAAGCAAAAGGATGATTTCTGTCCCTGCCTGCTTTTCCAGTACCCAAACTAGAGCTTGCTTGTCTGTCTTTCCTAAATAAATAGGAATGGATGAACTTGTTTTGCCTGATTTCGAATCCACTTAAAGTTCATGGGTTTGAAATTAAAACCAGAACTCAAATCTTACAAGGTTTGTGTTCTGTTAGGATATGGCCTTTTGCCAGTACATTTCTATTCATTTAACTTTTGTCCTGGAATTGTACCTATCAGTTTGCTATACTAGCTTATTTGTACTTCTTTATAATGTCTTCCTTACCTTTTTTACATCTGTTCCATTGGCATGAATTTATGGTTGTTAGAAAGTTGCTAGCATAAGTATTTGTTCTCTCTCTCATGAGTATAAGACTTTATTTGCCTCTAAATCTTGGTGTTTTTTTTTTTTTTTCCTGTTTCAGTGTTCATAGTATGTGCCTTCTGGCCTCTTCCTCCATACGTTCAAGTTAAGTAAACAAAGACTGAAATCCACGCTGAGAAGATTGTGTTTTAGATGATATATGCTTTGAATATTGAATGAAAGGAAACACTGCCAACCCATGCCATGTAGTGAAGTTTTTTCTGTTATGGCAGTTGCTGTATAGTAGCTTCAACTGAGAGGTGAAATCATCCCAGAAGCTCTACAGAAAGCTGAGGAACAGGATCCTTTAATTTTTATTTTTGTTTTCTTTAAGCCTTTCTTGCCTATAGTGCAGTTCTCGTCTGTGCTGACTTGTGTTATACAGGTGTGTGGAACCCCATGCAGCCCTGGTACAGAACATAATAGACAGCCTGCAAATTGACTTACAGTCAATTACTCTGCAGTATTATATATTACAGGTTAGCTTAGTAGTAATCTATTGATTCCATACAGGTTCACTTGCTGATTTTTTTTTCCTCTTTCTTTTCCTTTCAATATTTGTACCTATTAAAAAAATTAAACCTGGGGGGGTTTGATTAAACTTCAGGAGGAGTGTGTACAAATAACACACACATATACATATAATTATTTGTTGTTACTGGCTTATTGTAGTTTTGTGTTAGCAGGCGTTCTTAACAGGCAATGTGTGGATTCAGTAAATTATATCCATGCTTTCCTTTGGTGAGAAGAAAAGTGTTTATTTTTCAGTATTTTATACTGTGAGGTGATTATGGGAGCTTGCTGTGATCGTAGCAGTTCACTTAAATAATCTCTTTGATCAAGATTATCTGTGAATCAGATGCAATTTTCTTAAGTTTATTTGTTTTTTACAGGCACCTGATCAAAAGCCTGTAAATAGCTCTTGGTCTATCACTTCTGATGCTATGTGAAATGGAGATTATTTGAATTGCAGTGTGAATTTCATGGTACATATACGTTCTTTAAGTCTGAATGCAGGAAATAGGATTTTTGACATCGATGCTTGTGATTATGATCTTTGAATGTTTTCAGTGTATATTCTGTGCTATTTACTTAGCTATTGCTGCTTAAATTGGTAAGCTTGCTATAACTCACTGGAACTTTTCAGAAGGTATTGCCCAGCACATGCATATGAGTACACTTTTTAAATTAGCATGTTAATTATAAATATATTTTAGTGATATTTTTCTAGATTTATAAAAGAACTTTAATGCTGTTAACTTTTTATACTGTATCCTCACGTTGGGCAAGAAGTCTCATTGATACCATCCTCTATTTTTAAAAAGGAGTCATAATACACTATTTTACTTCAAACTGAGAAGGTAACGAAAGGCAATTCTGCCTTTATTTTTAAAAAAATTGCAAAGGATGCTGTTATATTATACATTATATATTTCAGCATTAAATGTTTCATTTGAATACTTTTGTTAAAGGTTTAAGCAAAACTTTGTCAATGCTGCATACAGTCACTTAAGAGCAGCACCAAAGTATGCTGAAGTTTTAAATGACAGAACTGGTCAATATTCAAATGTTCATTAAGATTTCCACTGGCATTTTCAGTGGCTACATTAAAGATGAAAAATAAGCGATCAGAGATAATCTTACAGACTTAATTTTTCTCAAGATTCAATACTTCAGGACAAAGAAATAGTGGTGGCAAGAGGCAATTTTAGAAAAAAATATGTTAACACTTCATTTTGGAAGGGCAGTGTATTTCTTGAGGAGGTCTGTAATCATAAATTCCACCTTAAGTTTTAGAGAGGGGTTAAATTGAGTGTTAAAGTTTATTTTATTGCCTTTCCACGTTACCCTCCTCAATGTTTTAGAATTTCACCATTTTTCCTCTAAGGCCTTTGCATCATAATTTGGATATAGTTACTGAGTTTAAATAGCAGAACACTAATAAGAATTATTTGTCACTATTCTGCCAGCTGCTCTGTACTGTTGTCTGTGCAACTGGTTGTAGTCAGTTGATGTTAAAAATCACGTTGTTTGTCCTTTGCCAACTTTGCCCCCTTTCTCAAGGAATAAGCTGCCAGTCTGGATCTTAAAAGACCTTCTGTGGAGAGCAGAGAACTTATGGTAGCCTGAAAACAGGCTTCTTTTTCTCTTTCATCAAAGGAATCTATAAAGATAGAGAGAGTGAAGAGACACTGCTGAAGTTGGAGGCTTTCAGCAGCTGCTGATAATTTTGAAGATGGCTCTTGGTTTGGTGTGCAAGAATGAGAATGATGGTTATGGAGCTGGGATGAAGTTCACCTCTTTTTAAACTACAGTTAAGCAAGCAATTTCAGCCACAACTTATGTGTCACCCAGTCTATAATCTACCCATTCACTTTACAAAATAAAGGAGGCAGCTGATTAAAATTAGCCAGCATGGGTTTTTTTGCCTGCTGTCTGGACAATTGGCTTGGTTCCCGTTCCTCCAGTCTTAACTTGCTTTCTTGGTTGTAGGCCCACTAGGCCACTTAAGCATTCTGTTGTCATTTGAACAGTGTGTTCATAAGGTTGATAAAGACTATGCAGAGATGGAGTTTTCTTTCCTCTTAGGTCTTTAACAGAGAATGTGGTAGTCATAAAGAAGCACACAGAGTTTCTGCTAATGCTGAATGAGTGCTGTTAGTGTGAAGAATTTTCAGCTGCAGATTTGGCTCTCCTTGAGGCTTCTAGAACTTGGATAAGCCCTTTCACCTTATATTACTGCAGAAGTGGAGCATGTATGATATCGTTTTTTCCAATTGTAGCTTGTACATACATTAGAAGTCAGTGAAAAAAAGGGAAAAAAATCTTCAAAGCAACCCCCTAAATGACCCCCACATGAAGCTACAGAGACTTCCAATTTCTTTGCTTGCAAATTGTACTTTGCATTTACAGATAAAAAGGGTATATACAGTTTCTGAGCAAGACCTGCTTCTGCAGAGGTAGTTCTTTGACTCTTGTTAGTAAATAGAAGGCATTGTGTGGATTCTGGATATTTTCTGCAAATTATATAGGTTCAATTTTATATGATGGAAAGGAAATACTGAATAGTTAGCTTCTAATTTCAAACAAGGATTAATGCAGTAAGGAAGACAATATCCTCTTTAAAAGCTATTTTTGTCCTTCCCTCCACTTTTGCTATACAGCTTCCAGACCTTCCCCCAGACCCATCCTGCCTGGCTTCCTGTTGCAAATGTGAGGAAACATTTCCACGTATCCTTGCAGAGGAGCTTTACTTGTTTGTTGGTCACTGCACATCATTTTCACAGAATTATTTGCAGATCAGACCTGCGAAAAAAATCAGTTTTGCTGCGACAAAATTATTTTTTTAAATGAATTTGGACTGGTTTTGGCTTAGAGGGGAACACAGGCTTACTTCCAGAGAGAATGTTTAAAACTGTGTATCATGAGGGAGAAGAAAAAAAAGGCTACACTTGAACCAAATTTTATATTGTGTTGTGTGAGAGATTCCACATGTTGTTATTTTATACAAATGTTTTCTCCAAAGAAGCAGAACAAAGTATGATATTCAAAAGAACATAACAATAAAACATATGGATAAGAAAAAAAATCTGTCGGCTTAAATGAGCAGTATCATTCTTTAGCTCGCCTCCAGTGGGTCTGAGATGTTCATGGGCTGTTTTAAAATATGAGAAGTTCATTCTAGGACAAAGAGAGTTTTCTGTTTTTTACGTTTTCCTGTATAAATCATTGGGGGGGGGGAGAGAAAAAAGGGTGGAATTATGCTCTGGACGCTGATGCCTTTGCATTTTTGGCATTATGCCTTCTTACTGTTTTATTGTCTATTTTGGCTGAACTTGAAGTTCCAGCCATGCTCCCTGCCAAAAAGAAAAAAAGGAAAAAGTTAGGTCCTTTAAGGATACTGAAAAATGAAGCCAGTTTTTGAATCCGCCACGTCCTGTAAGCAAATAAAAATGAATCTCTATGGAGCTCAGACGTTACTTCCTGTTCTCCTTTGGATTCCAAGCAGGAATGGAGCAATTTTTCTCTGCATAAAAAAAAAAAAAAGAAGGGGGATGGTAGAAAGAGGACTTCAAAGCAACACCAAGAAATCTTCGAAAGGCTTCTATGCAGATAACTTTTAAAATATGTGTAAAATGTTTTACACTGTAAGTAATATGTAGCTGTTCTTGGAAAAACGTGCAGCAACTTCCCCTCTTCCACCCAGCACTCATATTTTGTGACAGTAGACATAATAAGAGTAGAATTTGTTTTGTTATATATTACCCTTTCTACTGGTTTTGTAAGCATTACTAAGCTTGCAAATATTTCAGTATTGATAGTATATACTAATTTTTTAAAGCATGTGAAAGTGATCAAAAAGATCTTACTGCAGGTTTCCTGAGGAGACCAAAATGAGAGGAGATGTAAAGAGGGAGGGAGAAAGATGCTTTTTCCAGACAAACTAACTAGGATTTTGGTAGAGTAACCTCTATATTGTGATAACTGGTTCCACAGGTAAAGTAAAAATTGTGAGGTTTAGGTGCTGCTACTGTCCTAACTTTTGAATGAATGAATAAAATATTCTGACACAAAAGCTAAACTGCTAACACAAAGTAGACTTCTGGATTTTTGCCACTGTAAAATTAGGAGTAACTGTAACCCAAGCAGACTAGCCAAGCTTGAAATTCACTGTGGACAAATGTTCTTTGTGCATAATTCTAGAGGAAACTATTTTTGGTAGTGAATGAATATATGTAATCATTAACACATGATGGGGCCACTGTAAAGGCATAAGGCTGAAGCATGAATGCTTCCAGCACCCAAGAGGTGCTTTTGTATTTTACTTAATAAATTATCTGGAATGTGCTATTACTTTTACTTTTTTTGGTTTTGTATTTTAAAGTTTACATTAATAAAGCAACTTTAAAATTATTTTTAGGAGAAAAGACTTGATTTCTTTTTCTCAAAAGAGACAAAATGATGTAGCTCAAAAAAAAGTCAGCTATTCTGTTGCAAGGAAACAGAGAAAAGAAGACAAAGAATCTACTGAGATCCTTGAACATCCTTCTAAAGGCAATTTTCAATATGCATATTTGCTTGTGCTTGTCTGTGAAGGGTGAATTACCTGAGAGGCACTTTGGATTTATGTATAATAGTAGAAGTTATTATTACCGGTTTTGCAGAGAGTTAAGTTGTAGAGATCACACCATGCTTCTTGCCACAACTTAAAGGCTTCATTTGATTTCTTACCTTGGCATACAAAGTGACACAGAAGACCTGTCAGCACTGTAGCCCTGATTACAGCAGTTTTCTGAAAGTGGCTTTGAGACAACCATGTCTGTTATCTTGCTGAACTCCTGGCCGGAGTTGCAAGGAAGGTTTAGAAGTGGTAAGAACCCCCAGAAATAACTGAATTAATGCCCAAAATATTGCTCTGTAGCACGGAAAGCAATCTACTGTACTGCATGAAACTGAAGGCTAGCTCCACTTCTTGGCTAGTGAAAGAATGCTGTAAGTCTAAGTGTTTTACTCTTTCTGTTACATGCACAATTGGGTAAAAGCCCCTTTAATGGGTCCCTTTACTGTCTGTGGGCTATTTGCTCTATTGGCAATAGGATGGTAGGTAATGCTCAGTGGCACAGACTAAGGATATAAGTGTGCACTATTTCTGTGGGTCAGTGGAAAGATTCAGGAGATTGTCAGTCTATACCCCACATTCCCCTTCCCAGCTGGTCCTGAGTCAGACTGTCAATAACCTGGGTGAAATCTCAAGTTCCATGGAAGTCAGAGGGAATTTTACCTTACTAAAATGGATGATCTGCATACCTTGATTGATGGCCTAGGCCTGTGTTCCTTTATCTCTGACAGGGAATAAGGAAATTAATAACTTTCTAATGGGTATGGACTCTTTTTATCTTTTTTTTTTTTGTTTTGTTTTAAAGGTTGAACTCAGAAGGGTTATACAAACAGTAACTAGTGGGAATAAGATTTATTTCTAGGTGGAGTATTAAATATGAGCTATACATCTGGAAGCATTTATTGGATCAGACCCTATCTGGGATTGCAAGTCAACCAAGAAACACAACAGGAAACAAAGAAAACTGCGCTAGTAACTCAGAATATTTAAATTTTTAAAAATTTTTTTTGAAAGAAAATGAAGAGTTATAAAATTCATTCAGGTTAATGTTTGCACAAAATGCATATTTTTTCACATTACAGTTTTCACCTATAATCATTTTAGCTGTTCCATTGTCTTGAATCTTTTTGGCCAGTGTTTCTTAACTGCTTTCATAAATGCACAAAACCAGAGTTTTAATATGTCCCATCTTCCACACACCACAGAAATTTTGTGGTAGTTCTGTCTCTTATTTTAAAACTCAAACTTTCAGACTATAAATTGCAGTGCCGTTATATTAGACTCCTGTCTTAGTTTTGTAATTTCAGAGGAAAGCTTCCTTGAAACTAGTAGTACCCCAAACTTCTATTTTAACCTGATTTCCTACGGAGAATTAGTCAATAGTGCCATGTCTATCTTCCATGTCCCTGTTTAAAAACCTCTGAACTGATACCAGTTTTTACCGGGTTTGACAGAGGGATGCTGTTCTAATACTGCATTTCACACAAGGTCTTCTCAATATACTAGAGCCTTGTGCAGCCCTGAAGCATCAGAAATGTGAACTTCTCTGTTTGGTCTCGCTTTCAGAACAGGTACAACTGTCAGCCCATTTGCATGTGCAGCCTTAGCAACCTTACAGCTACAGCATAGGCCAGCACTTGTCAAACAGGTAGGCAAGGCAAAAATAATTGGTGGTGGTGGAAGCATAGGGATTATCGGAAGTATATGAGGAGTATTGTATTGTGGGGAAGAGAATCATGGTCCATCACAGATAAACTGAAATGCTTTAGTTATACAAGTTCTTAACAGCAGTTTGGAAGAAGGAATGTCTGAATAGAGAATAGAACTTGTATTGTTATCCTCATAACTGATGAGGTCAGCCCTTATCAGACAGCAAAAAAAATCTCTCTCATAGATATACCATCCCTCCTGAACATTTCTTTGATGCCTGTAAAGAGTTTTGTTCATTCTGCAGCCTCACTGCATTGGTCAAAACCACCCACCTAGACATTGCTAAACAAAATTTTTGGAGTGTCTCTTTCAGAGATAAAATGCTATCCGCTAAAATACATTTGTGCCAGGTTTCATTCCAGATCACATGTGGATTGGTGGGTTCCATAACCTGCATTGTTAAGGAAACAAATTTTACTGGAATTTCTGAAATTCATACCACCTGCAAGTTACAGATTTTTTGCAAGGATTTTCTTGAGTAACACAAAGAAAAAAAAAAAAGACAAATTCTGATTTCTTGAAAATAGAGGCTACTCTTAATGTTAACTGAAATTATTGTCCATTTTATGTGCTGCCACACATCAGCCCAATTTTACATTTTTTTGTTAGAAAAATTAGCTATCAATAGCAACAGAAAAGTGGTTTTAATGACAGCTCACTGACAGTGCTTGCCCTGACCCTATTTCTAGTTACAGAATGGATTCTCTTCCAACCCCTGCAATTAATTTCTCTCTTCTCCCAAATTCTATATTTTAACCCAAAGTGTTAATATGCTACTAGAAGTGGAGGTCATTGTAGCCTATTCAGGGATAATGCAGTTGAATTTAAATGAGACTGTCTTCTAAGGAGTGTAGATTGTCTCTTGAAGAGCAAGATTTGTCATGTATATCAAAAGGTGTATCCTATATGGCCCTAATTATCTTCCTAGAGACAGTGCAGTCTTCCTCCATAGAGTTTTCAGATTGTCCTGCTCACATGTCCATTAAGGTGATTAAATCTCATTTTGCAGAGTGTAAGGAGGTGTAATTGTAGTGATGCAGTGGGGTATTAAGTCTAGAGAGAAGGGGAAAAAAATTAAAAAATGGTGAACTACAGGGAAAGCAGAAAATGATACAGGATCCAAGGACAGCGCTAAATCACTGCAGCAGCTCCTGTGGAAAAAGATATTTTGGAAGTATCCGTTGGGAGACTGCGTAGTTTGGCCCTACTGAGGATAGATGTTTGATGGCAAGCCGAGGGAAAGAAAAGCATGCTTTTGAGTTTGCATTGAGAAAGATTAATGATTTGTGGCTTCAGTTATGTCCTACACCTTTCAACAAAAAGATCATATTTCATTATTGGTGTCACCAGTACAAACTCCCTGCTTTCAGTTGAAGAAGTATGTTACATACCCAAACCAGTTCAGTAGCAGCCAAACACCCTGCACATTTGTAGTGCTAATTCTGACATTGATCTGAAAAGATAAAATCTCTACTTAAAGTCATCTAAATCTTTCACAAAATTAATGTTTGATGCAATGCAAGTATTGCAGAAGATGATCAAGCTTTGCTTAGGTTTAACAGAGCAAGTGACTGGAATTCCAGTCCTCACTGTTGCAGACATCTGAATACTAAGCTATTTCTGTTTTCATCTTTTGGGTGCAAAGGGAGTGTAGCAGAGTTGAAACAGCACTGGTACATGGAGAGTTTATGCAGTGAATTTAGTAAGCATACTTTTTTCTGCTTTTTAGGTATTGAGCGGAGATGTGTTTCATATTCTTTCTATCCTATTCTGAACAAACTGACTTTTTTTTTCCAATAATGTCTTGCATTTGGGATTTTATGTAAAAAGTGTCTGATACATTTTTCTTTCTACAACATACGTACTGAAACAATAGTGCAGTGCTTCATTGGATTTATTTTTTTGTGTGTGTGCAGATTGGTCATGATATCTGTTCTACTGGGGCACAAGTGAGGGAAGGAAATTTTATTTCTTAATTTAGGGGCTGCAGTCAATGGTAGAAGCTTCTGTGGAGGAATACTTGAAACTATCAGATAAAATGAGCTGATAGAAGAGTTTTTGCAATGGTTTGCAACAGTTATGAGAAATTCTACCAGTTACTCTGAAGGAATTTGAGCTTAGGCTCCTACTTTGGGAGCAATATGTATGAGTTGACTGCCATTGATGAAATGAAAGTTTGATTCCATCCTGAAATCTTAAATGCTCCTTATTTTGCAGAATAAAAGTCGCAATTCATGCAATCTGTTAAAAATGGGTGATTTTCATTACATTCAGTTTTAATATCTCTTATTACATACACGATGACAAAGTGAAACAAGGGATTGATTTGTATGGGAGAGTTGTAACTCTAATATTAGAAGTGTTTTGTTGAAACAGCAAGTAGATATGTTCATGTGTGAAGGTTTTTTTAAATGGGTAATTACAGTTTAAGATCTTGAATGAAATATTTGATAGTTTCTTTGGGAGGGGTGCCAGCTGTCATATTTTATATTCTGTTTCTCTTGTACCCAAGTGGGAATATGATACTCTTATAAATCAGGTTAACTACATCAAGAGGTTTGGAATTAACTATGATGTCATATCACCTAAAAAGTGCTAAACTGAAACAAATCCTTGCCACAGATCCTACTTAATCCTTTTTATATTGCTTGCTATAAACAGACGAGCATTGCCATAGATGCAGATTATATGTAATATATTATTATATATATTCATCTATAGAGAAAATTTAGCAAGGGATTTGGTGTGGCCTTTGCTGCAGATATTTCTAACTGCAACTGGGTGAATATAACATGAAGACTCAGCCAACATTTACTTAAGTAAAAACTGAGAATTCGCTTTGGTGTTCATGACCATTTATATTAGTTTTCTGAATATATCTATAAACTCAATATTGTGATTATGAAAACACTGAAGAAGTGAAGGAATAATTTGCCTAGTATTTGAGTTGGTCTGTGTTTTCTTCAAAGGTTTTTGTTTGAAGAGTTTGGGATCACTGAGAAGTCTTTACTCATGTTCGGTTGCTTTAGTTTTAAATTGAAATTTGGCATAACATCAGAGAATAGACACTACGGTACATCAGTCATCACAAAAAGTATATAAGCATAATCAAGACTGATAGTAAACAACACTCAAAACCCAGAAACCCAAGATGAAACGAGCTATCACCTTTCCTATTTAGCAAACAAGATCTTTAGTAATTTTGAGTTGATAGACCAAAATTGCCAACATATCCTGTGGGGGTTTTGCCTTCCACTTCTGTACAAACCTAACTGCAATCTCTTATCAAATCATCACTCCATTTACAGCATGACTTTCCTACTAGCAAGTGTTTAATTGACCTTTCTGAGACGAGGGATTTGTGCCGGTATCCTGGAACCTTTTCAGTCACTGTTTCACTACGTTCTCTATGAGATTTCTTAGGGAAAAAGATACACAATGGTTAGTGTAAAATGGCTTCTTTGGATTGTATATTATATTTTATTTCTTTAAGAAATAATAGTACAACTCCTGGTGTGCAATATTCATGCAAACAGGAAAAACTCAGTCCATGCAATATGCATTTTTTGTGGTTAACTTATTTGCAGCTTGTGTGTGTTTTTCCCAAACTGTGGACTGTAGAGTTTAAAATCAAGTGTAGTCTACAAAATAGTCGGTTTATTTTATGTAGCATAGTGCTGGAATCTGCTGGAAATGATCGCATGTTTTGTAACCTTTTATTTTTCTTCAAAATGTTAATTTCTGCAAAATTTTCCATAGTACTTAATAATTTGTATTATTTATGTTAAGGTTGGTCATGTGTGTTTAATATCCCAAACACAAATACTTCTGCCTGTTGCACTCAAACTAAATGACTAATGTTATCTCAATTACTGTGTCCTACATCCTTTGGTCCTGTCTTGTGTTTGGTAATGTAATTGCATGTGACAGCTGTCTCATTTTCAGCTGAGACATGGAGAGGAAGAGTATACACATGACTACTCAAGAACGCGGATACTGGCTCAAAGAAGTTGCATGACTGTAAGATCATCAATTGGATTTTCTTCATTCTTTTTTATACACAAGCATTGCTAAGTTAGCAGCATTAACGTTTACTGCTAAGAACTGATGAAACCAGTGATTTGTTTCATTCTTTAGTTAAAAGCATGAACTGTTCTCTGCAAGCCTGCCAGTTTAAGATCAGAGAGCAGTATTTTGACAGATGCTTTTTTGTGTTTTAGATGTCAGTAGCAGGTTTTTATGCCACTCTTGTCCAAGAAAGCAGAAAATAATCATGGAATTCCAGTGGCTAAATTGCTTTTTGTAGCTGCAGACAAATGATTTATTTGCTTCACATTTTGTTCAGTTGCAGTCATGTTGGTGTAAATGCTATCTCCTCCCATCCCCCAATATGTTATTACAATGATGTTGAAAATCTGTCCTTTCAAAATACATGTATTTAAATGACATAGTATGTTGTAGAGTGACAGAAGCAGAGTCAGTTTATCATATAATGTTACTCTGAAATAAAAAATTCAGGTGACAATTGTCTCAGTTTTCCTAAAAATAATCCCTAAATCTTGCATATGAGGCAGCAACCAGCATCAAGGCATATGCATAATTGTAAATCAAATTTGGCTTAGGACCTCTGCTTATCTGATGTAATTTCCTGAATACCTTTCCTGTATCCTTTGCAGTTTCTCTTCCTTGTGTGTAATGAGATGCCTCTGCCTCTGCCTCTGCTTCATGCAATCGTTCTCCCAGTGCCTTGTTTACTTTTGCCTTGCTATCTAGTTACTTGTTCCTTGTGCTTTCTAACTTCACTCCATAGAAAATTCCCAGTAACTCTATTCAGTATTTTGTTTTCTCTCAGTCTCATGTTGTAATTATTCTTCATAGCTCTCAACTGCCATGTCAATGAAGCCTTTCCCTCCCCCCCCCCCAGAGGTGAAGAACTCAAATACCACTTTGCCAGATATCTGCTCAGTTTGCCATCTTTTCATTTGCATTTCTTGAAGGCAAATTTCTTCTAGGAGTACAAAGAGAGACTCCCTTCCTTTAGCAGAACCCTCATTTAAGACAGTTGTAGGTAGAGGCAGGCTTTGTGCTTGTAGGCAAAGGCAGATTTAGTTTAAAAATTACAGAAATAACAGGCAAAATAAATGCACGCAATCACTTATTGCTTCAGTAATGAAATCATAAAGACAGCTATAAAACATAGGACTGTTCTCTTCACCCATATCCGAATCTGTGTGGAACTCAAAGGACTTGTAGAAGTAAAATTCACTTTTCTTCCCCCACCCCCCTCCCTTTTATTTTTTACGAGTACACTTACTAAAACTCATTGAAAGAGGTGGTAAATTGCATATTACATCCTGAATTTACCATATCTGAAGCAATAAGGGTGGTAAATGGAGGCAGATAAGCAGGAATATTAGAAAAACTGTAATGCCTTCAGATCCTGTTGAAGATCTAGATCATTGAGAGTATGTCTCTATGAAACCTACTGAAGAGGGGCTTCTAAATTGCTTTTCAGGTAGTTAAGTGTCCCATTCTACTTTCTGAAATTAGAGCAGTATCACAGAAACATAAGACAGTCTTCTATGGTGAAAAGTATTCTTATGAAGATAAATTAAAATCTTTGTTCGCTGTTGTCAGATTACAGTGATGGGTGCACTCTCTGCAATATATACATGGACTCTCAGAACAAAGTTCTAGAAATACTAGCAAACTGGGTGCAGCTCATTGGTCATCTCTTTTGTTTTTTTAATTGAACAACCATGCATTTTTTTAAAGCATGTTTGAGCTAATTATTGTTAAGCTACATAGAATCATAGAATAGTTAGGGTTGGAAAGGATCTTAAGATCATCTAGTTCCAACATCAAAAGGAGCTTGACCAGCAGGTCGAGGGAGGTGATCCTGCCGTCTACTCTGCTCTTGTGAGACTCCACTTGGGGTATTGTGTGCAGTTCTGTGTCCTCAACATAAAAAGGACATGGAGCTGTTGGAACAAGTCCAAAAGAGGGCCACGAGGATGATCAGAGGGCTGGAGCACCTCCCGTATGAAGATAGGGTGAGAAAGTTGGGGCTGTTCAGCCTGGAGAAGAGAAGGCTGTGTGGAGACCACATAGCAGCCTTCCAGTATCAGAACAGGACATGTATAACAGTGATTGCTTTCACTGCCTTAAGTACATCTGAGAAATAAGCAGATTCTTTGGGTTTATTATGTTATTAAACTATATGACATTTGCTTCAGACTGTGCAGTTTTCTCCCTTTTCATAACTTGTAGGGATATTCTTCCTCATATAGAGCAGAGAAGGTTCCATGTTTGCAGTTGATGTTATCCCAACTCAGGGTCTTCTGTAATGTGAGACTCCTGTATAGCCTGCAGGTGAACTTTTAAATTGTCTGTCCAAGTCACTGAAGCTGTAGCA
This sequence comes from Forpus xanthops, assembly GCA_032466535.1. Lineage (NCBI taxonomy): Eukaryota > Metazoa > Chordata > Aves > Psittaciformes > Psittacidae > Forpus > Forpus xanthops. Next base: position 71,077 of record JASSUY010010882.1, read on the forward strand.
ACCACGAAGTATCTCTTAATTGCACTAGATGAGGTGTCTGAGCTCTGGAGAGCTGCAGCTATCAGTCACTTTGAGCCTGGGGGCCCCCTTAAGCACGAGTTAAATGATGATATGAATTTCTTCCTGTTGTAGCTGCGCGTATATAAGGCATGCATTGTTAAACCCATAGAATATAACAGCACTGCAATTCATATTGTTAGATGGTTGTGAGCTTAATGTTAGTTAACTCAATCTCTGTCCAAAGCTTGGGGGAACCATATTTAAGTTTTTGCAGCCTAGATTTTTACCTTAATGCAACAGCATTAAAACGTAATAATGATAATGGGGAGTTCAGTATTCTGGGTTTTGTCACAGGTTTGACATAAACCCACAATCAGATCATTTTGCTTTGAATTTTTCCATTTTCCATGGCTAAAATGAAGTCAAATATGTATTGGATGTAGGGGATTTACATACATATGGGGGGTATGTATGGTGTATTTTTTGTAATTATTTGTAAGCTTTGACTAAAATCTTTTTTTTATTGTGAAGCTTACTTAGTATTTGGAGAATAGTGATTCTTGTTTTGACTTTAATGCATTCACTACTTTTAATAAAGGTATTTTCAAAGAGCTTATTTGATTTTTTGCCATTTGCTATTTTGGGTCAAATTCAGGTCTAAAGTGGGCAGTACTTTTGAATTGGTGTCTGTAGGTGGTTCCCCCCCTTTGAATAGCTGTCACTCTTGGAATGGAGTTACTATTTTCCCCCTTTATGTGTATGGAGGAATGGCATTGAAACAGCACTTAATGAGTCATATTATGTAAACAGTAGTTGAAAAGCCTATGGATGCTATATTTCACTACTGCCTCAGAAAGCCGGGAATATTATTTTGATCTCAAAGTGTTTACATGTCCAAACATTCTTTCTAAAGACACACAGATCATACATAGTGAAAGAGCATCTTTATAGCTAATTGGAGGTTAGCTGAGTTTCTTTCTAACTTGATCTTTGTTGTGCAGCAAATAGCTTTCCTCCTTAGCGTGAATGGCAAGATTCGCCATTCTCTTTTTTTCTTTTCCAAGGTTATTGCCCTCTGCTTGGTGATTATGTTCTGGCCATGTATGTCTGGCCTTTTCCAATGTGATCTTTCCATCATGTCTGAAACTGTAGAGCTCCCCTGCCAAAGAGGGATAACAATACAGGTGTACATATGTTGCAGGTGTTTTCTGATATTCATTGTATCCAGAGTGAAAAACCTGTGAAAATTGTAATGAGAACTTGCTTCTGTAATCAATTCTGTAACCTTGGTTTGTTTAGGTGATCCACTTATATTGAGGTTAGTATTTCCTAGCGGCCTTTAAAACTCGTAAAAGCCCTTAAATGAAAAGTCAAGGAAACAAGCAAATGATGGTATCTGATCCTTTGTCTTTGCAATTAATACAAAATTAAAGGAAACGTGCTATTAAATTGTTATTCTATGATTGAAGATTCTTTTTTTTTTCTCTAGATTAATGAAATTCTATCCTTATTAATGGCAATTTTGAAATTTTAGATTAAGATCACAGAAGTAGACTTGTCACAAAATTTGAATATAGAGGCTTGCAGCAAAGATCATTGAAGAAACTTAATTTCATTAACTGCATCATCACAACAGTAGTGGTTTTGGTTGGTAAACATCTTATAACTACATATCTACTTATGGGACAGTTAGCTAGGCTGCCTGATGGGCACTCCATCTCTGTTCTTGAGGGTTTTCTGTGGAAAGGATGTGCTGGGGGGGAAGGGGGAGAGAATGCTGGAACATCTTTAGTACTTAAAAACCCAGCACTTATTAGTTTGGCCCTATGCATGCTGAGAAACAGTCTCATTCAGTGTGCTGATTTTTATAAAGCTTATTTTCTTGTCACTTCCATAATAGGCCTGTTACATTTTGGGGGTCTCCTTTGCTTCTGTTTGCAGTAGGTCCCAACATTTACTCTATTTCCAGCTGTCACTGAGGAAAAAATTTGCTTTTCATTGAGGTATTTGTTTGCTTGTTGCAGCTGGTCACTGTGTGGGTTTGGGGTTTTTTGGTTCTGTTTCTTTTTTTTTTCCCCTTCCTTCCCCTCTCCATGTTTTTATGCAGTTTTGCAGCATGTCTGGCACCCAGATTTTGGATCCATACTTTCTTTTGTCCTCAACGGACAATATTTTTCCATGTGTGAAAGAACACTTCTGGTACTTACGATGCATGTATGTAATTTGTTTCAGCCTTCTTGCGTGTACAACAAAACACCCTACTTTCAAAGTTTGTCCTTAATTGAAGTCTGGCACAGCAGAATTTCTTGTTTTTCAATGGTTATTAGGCATGTTATCAAGATCTTGCCGAGACACTATCAGAATCTTACCTGGCAGTATCCCTGAAGGCATTTTCCAAGCCTTCATTAGAAGTTATTTTAGTAACCACAGAATCTGGAAGTGCATATGTCTGTATATTGTGTTTATACTTCCCATTAATATTACATTAAATGGTGTTTGCCAGCTGGCACTGTGAAAAGCATTGATTTGCAGTATTGATAGTATCTCAGTCCTTCACTCTGTTGCTGTGTATTGTTCCTATCCATCTAAATTTACTAATGTATTTATTTCTTCTTTCTGTCCCCTGTGCAAATAACAAAAGTTGCCACATGCAATCTTAAGCCTAGGTCATCTATCATGGTTTTGCAGTTGCATGGTTGAAAAATAGGTGTTCATTTAAGAGCTCCCTTCACAAAACTTTATCAATGAAATGTAATGCAACTTCAGATTTGGAGAGGAGGATGACAGCTTGAATATAAACCTAGGTAAAGGCTTGACTTACTATGCTTACATTAATGAACTTGATTGAACTGGATTGACCTCAAGGGTGCAGATTTTATTGTATGAATTTGACAGGATGTTTTTTTCTAGTAGGTTTCACATGGGACTCACTACAGTGGTGTATTTTTAATGCTTCCATATTTAGTCTTGAAGTTACTCTGAATCTGTCTGTGAACGCCATTCCACATTAGGAAAGAACCCTATACAATAGTCAAAAAGCTCTCATATGTGAAGGTAGTATTTCTTTTCATCATTGTTAAAAGTAACTGATATAGCTAGCTACTCATCTAAAATCAATAGAAGTTTTCCTATAACCTAATGTTTCAAGGAATCGTAGAATAGTTTAGGTTGGAAGAGACCTTAAAGATCCAACTTATCTGCCACGGCAGGGACACCTTCCACTAGACCAGGCTGCTCAAAGCCCCATCCAGCTTGGCTGGAATTGTTTTTTGTTTGGTTGTGGGTTTTTTTTTTCAGTAATAGTTCATTCAATGGAATTGCTCTTCTGTAAACTTTCCTTTGATTTCGGAGGTATTTCTTTACTATATATCATCTTAATGCCATGAAACTGCAATAGCAATTCCTAACTAAAAACAACTATGTGTAGCTAAGTACTGGAAGAAAATCCTACAATTCATGTGCAGTCTTCCATGGGGGGAGATTTGGGAATAGGCTTTTATCTAGAAATGCTTTGGTTTTGGCAAATATTTTAAGATATCTCTTAATAAAGAGACAAGTTTTCAGGAATCCAAGATCCCTGAGACCCAATAAAAAGGATAAAGCAGGAAAGACTTTCTGTTGGTGGAGGGGCTTCAGGTTAGGGAACACTTGAAAAAAATGGACATTAGCAAGTCCATGGGCATAATGGATTGCACCCACAAGTGCTGTGGGATCTATCTGATGTTGCTGCAAGGCAACTCTTGACCATCTTTGAAAGGGTGTGGTAATCAGGGTAAGTTTCTGACAACTGTAACCTCTGTCATCAAGAAGGGGAATTACAGGGTGGTCAGCCTCAGGAGGTGAGAAGGTGTTGGAACAGCTAATTCTTGAAATAATTCCCAGAAATGTGAAGGACAAGAAGCTTATTTGAAATATTCATTATGGTTTTATGAAGGGGAAATCATGCTTAACCAACCTGATAGCCTTATGAGGTGACTGGTTTGATGGATGAGAGAAGAGAAATGCATGCTGTTTATCTTTATTTCAGTAAGATTTTAGGCTATTTCTCATAAATAATGAACAAGCAGAGGAAATATGAGTAAGCTAAGTGGACAGTGAGATAGATTTAAAACTGACTGAATGGTTGGGCCCAGAAATTTGCAATGAATGGCATGAATTCCAGCTGAAGACTGATTAGTTTTTCTAGGTCAAAACTGTAAGCTGTAAAAGGGCAGATTCAATAATTATAGTTTTTTATTTTCCTACATTTATGATTTAGCAAAGTCCCAGAGCTCTGTTCTTTCTTATCTACAGGTATGAAGGAAAAGAAAGAGAGAAGGTGAATTTGGTCTTTTTACTTCTTCTGGTTTGGTTAATGAATTGTAGATCAGTTTTGTTCTGGTAGCAGCCCAGGTCACATTCGTCTTGAAACTACACCAAGTGGATTTAAGGAGGTGTTATCATAGGAATGGTAAATAAAGCCTCCATTTGGGTCAGAATTCATCATTACAGGTATTTATTATTTCACTACTGATGCAGTCTTGCTACTGGAATACTTTGTGAGCCCATTACCATCTAACCTAAACAAATCTGCTTTCTCTTAGCAGCATTTTGTTAACAGATGTAGCCCAGAGGCTGAACTTTACAGGCTGTGCATTGGAATTGAGGTGTTTCAACTAAATTCAATAAGTAATTGCACAAAAAAAATTATCACCAAATTGGTAGGAAATAAAGTTGCCATTTATGATTATGCTTTTTTTTTTTTTTTGTCCTTTGTCTCTTTCAGCCTGTAGCATCTTGAGGTTGTTGATATTTCGGAAAGGAAGGTGATGCCATTTGACTTTAGTTATTCAAATCTACAGTTCTTCTAAATATTGCTATAAAATGTTGCATAAAAGGCAGCACACATATTATTTGAAGACAAAAATCGTTATCAAATAGAATCACGTTCTAACTTCATTTCTTCAAAATAACTACTTTTTCAAAAGTGTAGTATTTGAATGAACATTAAACAAATAGGCTGGAAAAGTTGAAAATTCACATTAAAATTGCTCCAGGCTGATGTAAATTATATATCCAGCATTTAAGTACTTACCCTGTTCTCATTGACCTTGACAGCAATTACAGAGGTCATATTTCTCTATAGGGAGCAGGAGTCTGAACAATTTATTTACTATATGAGAAGCAAGGAGACTTTACTTGTATACACGCACACAACTACGAGTCTTCCTTTTTAAAGTAAAATTTTCTGTGGCCATTGCAAATACAGTTTTCATTTATATTGAAATCTTTCAAGTCTCGTGAAAGAAAATACATAAGCCAAGATGTATGTTTTTTGTCTTTTAACTCCATGAGCATGAATCATGTTGAAGGGTGCAATTTTGCTGTGTTGTAGCAAGAACAGCATTCTGTTGTGTGCCATGCACTCTTCAGTGCGCTGAGCAAAGATAAACAGCTACACAGGTAACTCGTCCTACTGGGGAACAGCAAAGTATTCCTAGGGCAACAGCAACCTGAGTATTGAATGGCTGTTTTTAGGCAAGTATGATTGTAGTTCAGGAAATGTTTCTTTAATATGAAATCACTAGTGGTTAGATGTGGTAAAGCAAATGTAGAACCAGCCAGGATTAATTTTTTTGCGTTTGAACCATGTATCCAATTTGTGTTGATGGACAATGATATTTAAGTACAGATTGACTTAAATTACAGCCATTACCAATGCCCCAAACTTAGTAATTAAAGAGGCCATGTAAATTGCCTTTTATTAAGCTTAGGCTCTATCTTTCAGTAATGTGTTTTTTGCTAATACTGAGTCTCTTTCTCTATTGCTCTTTCACTCTTTTCTATTTAACTTTTTTTAATTGAAAGAACTTAATTCTGTCCTTTTCATACAAAAACAGAATGTGAAGAAATGGTGGTATGTTTTGCAGAGGGCTTTTCTAACTTATTTTTATGTGAGTACAGTGATGGATTGTTTTGAATGCCAAAGTAAGAATTTTCATTAGATCAGGTGAAAACAAAGACAATTCAACTTTTCCTTCATCTATTGTAATCAGAGCATCTCCATTGCCGAAGGGGAATACCTACCCAGTACAGTTTCCATAGCAGCAAGTTGAACCAGTAATGATTTTCAGTGTAGTGTGTCTAATTGTAGACGGTGAAACTCAAAATGCATGAAGAGGACTTCCTTCTTTTTCTATAGGGCCCTTTGTATAGTTTCTTTCTTGAGAAGTGTCCACAGTTTTACTTCCCAATGGGTTGAAGGCTGTGGGCACTTCTGTCACTGACTCTCAGGGTATTTTTGAATATTCTATCAGAAGAGTTTTAGCTGGCATTGAACATCTTACACCAGTCCTGCACACAGAGGAGGATTTCTCCTAGAAAATATATATTTTTTCTAACAATTTCTTTGCACTTTATTTTTTAATAAAATCATGAAGAAGAGATATAAGAATGTTTTCTTTTGAGAAATTAAGTCTCTATATCACTTGAAGTTCAGATAAAAAAAAAAAAGAGCCTAACGTATTCAGAGAAAAAACCCACAGCATTTAAGATATCCTTCTTTGAGATTATAATCTGTAGGAAATACAGGACATCAACAGTTAATTCCCACACATACGTAGTTCAGATCCCCTTTCTTTTCTCAGATTCTTCTTGAAGGTGCCAACTGCAGAGGTTAGTTTCAGAGAGGTATCTGATGACAGCAAGAACTCAGCTACCAACTCCATGAAAATGTTTCATTTAAGTGTATATGCTTTGTGTAGCACTAGCAACTCAGAATGGATTTCTGCAGATATCCTGGAGACACATGGATCCTATTCCATTAGCATTCTTACAGTTTATTCATGATGCATACATGCCTTAGTTTATCAAGGAGTAGCAAATGGGTATCAGAAGGGTTTTTTTGCCTTTATAATTTCAGTTGGCAGGTTAAACTATAGTAACTAGTAACTTTAGGTTTTTAATTTCTGTTTTGTTGACCTGCTTAGGAAGTAACATTTATTTTCTTTAATTTAAAAGAAGGAAAATGTAAACTAGCACTTCCTAATTAACTTTGTGCTGGAGAATGACTGTAAGTGACAAAGAGAGATTCTTAGAGAATTTTAGGATGGTAAAAATGTATTCCACAGCTCATGTACTGTATGGTATAGCATCCAGAAGATATGATTAAGTCTGCTGAATTTTAGTGCCTTATACTGGAAATAACTCATTATCCTGCAAATATTTCAGTAGTTTGTACAGAATAAATGTAGGGCATATATTTTTTATGACTTAGTATAAATGTTTACTGAGGGTTTCAATTTTGTAGTATCACTTTAGTATAAACTGTTAAACTCTTTCTGTACAAGACAAATATTTAAGAATTGGATTTAGATATTTAATTTTACAAGATACATAGCTTTACTGAATGTAAAATTATTCCTTTGGTGTATATTTTTCACCTCTAAATTGAGTATAAGTTCATTGTCCCTTGGAAGAAAAAGTAACATCTTCATTTGGGATCACAGTGCTTTTTATAGGTTACAACTAAGTGCTTTTTTGACAACTCAAGCATGTCTTTGGCAATCAAAACATTTTGGTTTGGAGCTTGAAGTCAGTAAAATAGCAAAAATTTGAGTGAATATAGACATGTCTTCATCCTATAAACTGAATTTAAGTAGTTTTCCATTATTTTTAAATATTGATGAAGTATTTGAATTTCCAGAAGCCTAATTCCCAAGTTAAAAATAATCAGTTACCAGTACATTCAGTAGCAGATGAAGGAAGCTGTCTATAGCAAATTGGTTCTGTCACTGTCATAAGCAGATTGCACAATCCCTAAATGTTGTCTTTTGTTCTACTCCATTGACTGTGACCAACTTTGGTTCTGGAGATTTATTGCCATAGATAAGTTTTGTGGCAATAGCCTTTTGATCTCCTAGATCAAGATTGAATTATAATGCATACCAGACTCCTTCGAGTTTTGAATTTTCAGCTTTAGAAATTATTTTCTTTTTGGATAACTACTGTCGACGTATCTTTATTTTAAAATACCTTCTGCTTTGTAAAATTTGCTCTAGCTTTCAAACAGATATTTTGTACAACTTCTCATTAAATATTTACTATTAATTAATAATGTGTAATGAAGTTATTTTTGGGTTAGATGTTTGTAAGACTTCAAACGTTCAGTGTTGCAGAACCAAATTTGTTCTAGCTTCTCAAGCATATTTCCCTTGTTTTATTTGTATGGGATTATTTTCACATACATGACAGATGGGTATATTGGCTGGAAGTTCTTTATCAAGTAGCATACAAAAATATGTGGCAATGTACAGTGCCAGGATGATAGATAGTTTGGCAAAATGTTCATGACAGTATGTTTCCATCATATGCGGACTTAATTCTTCTCTTCAGATCTCACTGTTGAATTGGATGAGCCTAAATGAGGTCTGAATGTTTTTTGCCCTTTCTGTCGTGGAACAAACTAAATGATAAATAGTGCATAAAAGCAGGGTGATTGATAGCATGACATGGAAGACATCTTTGTTTCCAAACACTGCAAATGTGAATGCCGATAGAATTTTTTGCTTTTATTTCTTAGGCCTTGCATTCAGACTGGTCAAGTGCCTGACTTGAATTACCTTCTGGAACACAAACAAGCTGTGCCAAGATTTCACCATGATGGCAGGTATGTGATGTGTCATACATCCCTATGAGAAAACCAGTTCCGTTACAGCTTCCTAGTGTTATGCTGTTTTTATAGATGTAGCATGCCACCACAGTATCTACCAGAAGGATAGTTTTTATTACTTTCATAATTTGGCAGTCATAGCAATGTTTTTAACTGAGCAGCCCTCTGTGATTTTTACACAGAGGTTATCACTAAAGTTTGAACGGCCTTTCCTATAGTTGCTGGGTTTATCTGGCTATATTCAGAACTTTTCATGCTGAAACTTATTGTCTTCAGAATGATGTATTTAATTACTACAAGATAATCTAGATTTTTTAAAAAGTAACATATTGTAATTTAATTCAACTGATATGGGAAATAGAAACGAGAGAGGTTCCTCAAACACTTGTTTTATTTGTAGAGAAAAAGGAGACTGCATAGACTTGAGTAAATACAAATTTGAGCTAGCTGGAATGGTGTAACATTCCTACATTTATAGATTTTTTTTGTTGCACTATTTTCTTTTACCTTTATTTTGAAATTCATGGCTTGTTGTGCATTTTACCCTAATTATGCATCAGCTATTGATGGAATAACAATCAGTATGAGGATCTTTTTTCTTTCTTTTTTAACGTCTCATTTAACAGAAATATTTCTCATGCAGCTTAATGTAAGATTTAACATAATATAAAAATTCTGTCTTTCTGTGGTTCAGTTCATTTGCCTTGTGAAGAAGACATAAAGTATTTTTTTTACAAACTGCATTTTTCTCAGAACATTTTTAGTCATGTTGTTCTCCCAGTTGATTTTTTTCTGCGAATACCTCTTTCCAAAATTATGTTTCTGAAAAACAAGCCAAATAAACGTGATTATTATTCTAGAATACGTATAAACTTTTTTTTTCAGACCCTCATGTACCTTTTGGTACTTATTTTATCTTTTTTATGTAGTTTAAAAAATATTTTAGTGTTAAGCAGGAATAAAATATACATAAATCAATTAATTAAATGTTGCTTATGTTTTGTTGCAAAAAATGCAGCCAGTTTTTCATACTCCTAGAGAGCTCTGTAAAGAGCAATAGGAGCTAGAAATAAAAATATTTTCCATATTTTTGAATATTAAGATTTTTGAAGAAAATCTGGGAACGTCATTAAAAGAGCCAGACTTCAGAATTTAGCCACCTCAGATATCTCAGATTTGATGCAGGTTTTCACTTTATCTTTGCAGTCATCTTAAGTAAATTAGGATACTGATAAGCTGTCATAGTAAGAGAAGTCTTAGATTTGTGTTGTGTGGTTTTAGCCATCTGAAAGTTTGGTGCCTCCCTCTGAAAGGGAAATAGTGACCCTGAAGTAGGTGCCCTCAATACGCAGAATGAGTTTGCCTTTGGAAAGGCTGATGACAGAAAGAGGTGGAAAGACTGGCTTGGAATAGATGCCTAACTATAAAGAAGAGTTTGTATGCCTGAATTTTTGACTGATGCAGGTAATGAGGCAAATCCCACTTTGGCTCTTTTTAGGTTCAGGCTCTGAGTTATGCTTTCATTTTTTTTGTTATAATAAGATGTTAATCTCAATGAAATTGTTTGTACTTACATCATATAATCTGAAAACAATATTCTCCCCCATTTTTTCCTATCCTCATATTTTTCCTGGTTTATACTCGCTCGTTCACCCAGCTGAAAGAATACAAAATGCAGATTTACTTGTACTAGAGAACTACATGTGTACATTTGTAAGATAAAGTAAATGTTTGGACATGTTTCACACATCAGGAGTGCATAGTTTCCTTGGTGACATAATTCATATTGGTTGTTTATTTGTCTTAGTGGTATATATTCAACTCTGTAGTGTAGGTATCTCTATTGCATTCGAAACAGCTGTAAGATTTAGCTTATTTCAAAGTTACATTCATACTATGGTGTTTCATTTATGCTACTGGCTGGTATGAAGAGTTTCTTGGAGTCCAAGATGATTATACACTGATTCCATCATCAAGAATAAATTACATTTATCCCAAGAGAAGACAAAAAAACTCCTTACAAAATTAGGATGAGTGCTGTCTTGATGCACAAGTGATATCATCAGTAATAAATCTGATAGTATGCGGTTCTTATTACTTGAATTGAGTAAATGAGGGAGCATTGTGACCCCCTAAGTTCATGGGGTTTGTGCTGTTTGGGATTCTAGCTCAGTAACCAGGATATTGACAAAGGTTTAAAATACACCACACATCTGTTTGCAATTGCCTAATTTTGATGGTGTATTTCCTGAAGAGTTATGGTAAAGAACTGTGAGAGGATTAAAATATTGTTGAAATTTCCAGCTATCTTCTCTTAGTGCATTTTCTTTTGGATTTGTGCAGTCATTAAAGTCAGCTGGTTTTAAAGTACTTACAACAGATTTGAGTTACAAGAGTCTCTTGTGATGACTTTCTATGTCAATAATCCACTTGTTTAGCATTGAATGATCAACATACACAAAGATTCCCAGGCTAGCTAACTAGCTAGAACACAGAAATTAATTAGCTTTTGTGACTTTAGAACAAATAACATAACATCAACACACAATTAATTACACATTTCAGCATTATAAAGTTGAAGAGATGTAGCTAACAGATTGCAGGACTGCTTGTTAATTTAATAAACATACCAGGACTGTTGACACCTATACACCAGTGAAGTGATAAATTGAGGATTATCTGCTTTGTCCTCAACCTCCTGTCATTTACTCAGCAATTATGGGTCTGCTGCTGCTGTTACTAGGTTTGGCCTTTGGAGGTTACAGGTTTGGAGGTTACAGGCTGTTACAGGTTTGGCCTGTTTGTTTTTTGTTTGTTTTCTTATTTTTACAAGACAAGAGGAAGACTGGAAAGTGCTTCTGATGGCCTTTTTTCAGGCTGTCAATTGAATCTGATTGTAAATTACCAGGATAGCAGCTGTGATGTTGATCCTGCCACTTGTTAAGGGAATCTTTATCTACTGACAGGCTCAAAGAACTTGGAGAATTATTTTACAGCCAATGAGAATATATTAAAAAAATTAATAGTAGAGGGAATAAAACATTCATGTTAATAGAAGAGCTGTAAACTTGCCCTAATTTTTCTTGGCTGTGCTTTTTCAGATGACTTGTCAGTGTTTTTTGCCAGTGTGCTCACTTGCTTCCCCCCCGTCCACCCTCATGTATGACCTTCCCCTTCCTGAGGAGCTTTGTATTTTCTTTTTAGCACATTCATAATCGTTTCCTTTTCTCATTCCTGTCTCCTTGCTTGCATTCTTTCCCTGCTCCTGAGACTTTAAAACTCATTCTCTTATCAAAATTAGCTCCTTATTTTTTTTTCCCTGTTTCAAATGAACTTCAAGCCATTTGTTCTGTCCATCAGCCTGAACTCACAGCTGTCTACTTTGCTGATGGCCAGTAGTGGTAACAGTTTTGGACAAGAGGGAGGGGTCAGGCCCTTGCACTAGTCAAGGGAATTAGCTTTGGCTTCTTTGTTGGAGGTGAATGAATGTAGGAGAGGCCTCCTTATTGTTTGTTTACTCAGGTGGTATGGACTTCATATTTTGACATCCTCCTATCTCACCTGTGAAAAAAGTATCATGGGCTATATTCCCGAGGAACTAGGTAAATATCTATAAAAGAATTCAACAATCAACAAAACTACTGTATCCTGTCTTGAGACATACGTAATACAATAAAAGTATATTCCTATTAAATGATAGTGACCCCTATTTCAAAATATGCCTTGTATAAATTGCTGGAGATATTTTACCAGTAAAAAGGAATAACATATGCAATAACATCTTTCCAGCTGTGGTGCTGCACAGTATCTAGGAAAATAAGCCTTATATCAGCGTAAGTCCTGGAAAAGCAGGAGCAGATTTTAAGCTAAAAATCTTGACTATTTTTGTAATGGTGGAAAATCCATTAAAATCTACTGGAGCATAAACATGTATATGTATAATATGATGCATATTCTTGTCCTGCATTAAAATAATTGATGACAAACCCAAACATAGTGCTCATGATTCCAGCAAGTGAGTTTCATATTCTGCCTTGTTGTTAAAAAATTTTGAAGGACATTCCTCAACTTAGGCAACTGGCATCTTTCTCAAAGAACACAAGAAAACACCATTGTCGGTTCCTTTACCTTTTAGTACAGTCTTTTGGATGATCAGAATTTTTAATCAAGGATTCATTTTTGAGTGTCAGGTCATGATGTACTTGCTATTCTGAAAACCTTGTCCCTGATGCTTAGGAAGTTCCAGATAATGGCATTTTTTGCCACCTGGATTTGGTTTTAACTTGATAAAATAGTGGGTGATTGTCACCAGACAAGGTTGACCTTTCTAAAAATGCCTCCTGTCACTGTAAAGATAGTGTGTTACTGAAGCCTGTTAATGATGTTTTATGTCCAGTTTTTCTTGCTCTTTGACTCCCATTAGCATCTATGAGAGTTTGGTTAAAGGTGTTTTCTTTTTCAGTGTGATCCATTCAGTATATATTGTAGCCCCCGATTTCATGCTTAGAGGAAGTAAATTTCTTGTCTGAGTCTTTAGAGAGACGCTTCCAAGGAGCTGCATTTCGATCAAACTAAGGAAGTAAGGAGAAGAAAAGTTCAATAGGGCTTCATGCAACATTCCAGTCTTATGAGGACTGAAGAAAAAAGTCTAATTACCATTTCAGAGAAAGCTTATCACAGGGAGAGTTGACTGACTGCTGCTCCCTGTACTTTGTTGTAACGTCCTCTCTAAAAGAAGAAATTACACCTAGACCCTGTGAACTTGAATGACTGTTGTGAGTCCATTTGGATAAATTTTGCAGGGAACAAAGAGATAAGACACTATTCTGGCATTTTTCCAAAAGATAGAATCAGGTTTTTGGTACCTCAGAATGAATACTGATAATACTGCTGGCCCTGATCTACAGTCTTGGAGAGCACTGCTTTCATACATAACTGCAATTTTATGCTTTGCTGAGTTTTTCTCTTCCATAAAACACACCCAACACGTGAGAGAAAGGTTGGACTCTGGAAGAGCAACTGGGAGGGACTACAGTTCTAATCTGCAGCAAAAGGTCTGCTTTTTTCAGTAGGCTTTTAACTCTTAAAGAAGTGGTACATGTTTTGCCATGCTTTTTTTTTTCATGCCTGCTTTTCTAGACAGACTGTGACTGAGTTAAACCACCATAGCTGTAGGGAAAAAAAAAACATTCTAATGACTAAGTTAATGCACAGTATTCCTAAATAACTACAGAGCAGCTCCAAATCTGCCACATGCCCCAAAGAATAAGAAGTTTAGGATGGAGCCTGCAACGTCTGCCATCCTGTCTGCCTCTCTGGTAACAATTTCCTGTCTGTGCTCGCCCAGTTGCTGTCTACCACCAGCTGTCATATCTGAGAGTCAGTCTCACGGGTTTGTACGCTTGGTTTATGCTCATCTCAGACACCAGAGAGACAGAATGGGAAATGAGAAGAACTTGGAGCTCATTCACAATTGTGAAGCTTCTTGTCTGTCTCTGCAATTACAGCGTTAGAAAGCCAAACCTCTGTTTTGGTGGTTCATTTCCCGTCTTTGATGTAAGAGCTGTAGAAAATCAGATCAGAAGGCTATTGCTGACTTATTTTTTTCCATCCCATCCCACCCTGTTGCCCCCCATGTGGGACAACCCAGACTGGCAGAATTACACTTGTTTTCATATTTAGCCATAATTGTCTTAAATTAATATTTTTCTTTGTCAAAGCCTAAGAATTGCTCTCTTGGAAATGTCTCTGAAACACTGACAGTAGGACTGAGGTGCTTACACATAACCACCTGGTGACCTTTTTTTGTGGCCTTCGGTATGTGAGGCACCAACAGAGGGCTGGCAGATATGAAACAGATTTACAAGAGGTCTGATAGGCCATACTGGGTTTTTAAAAATTATAACAGACACCCATGTTTCAGCACTTGAATCGTGCTTCTCTTGTTACTCTGTCCGGTCAATATTGTCTTCTGTGACACTTCTAAAATTTAACCCACAAATCTTTGCAGACATTAGTCCCGCTGCCAATGAAGCCGCTTTTAACCTACGGTGTGCTTGAGTTCTCTGTAATTGGAACACCCCCAACCTCACACACAGTCTAACACAGACCCTGTGTAGCTTTGATAGCAGGGTGTCCTGGTATCAAGCCTTTAGGGCATTTGCCATCCTTTTTCCATAATGCCATTATTGTCTTGCTGTTACGTGTTACCACTTTTTATGAAATGGATGGCAAATCTATTGGGAGCTGGATTTAACCTTGGGCTTCTGGTTTTCTCCATTGTTGTAACAGGTCTTGTATAAAAACGTAGATGGCCTCTGGCACAGGGCAGCTGGGCATCTGTGTCTCAGGCTTGGACCTTCCTCCCTCCTGTTGCTGTACAAGACTGCTAGAGAAGCAGTTGGGTCTTCATAATTTCACAATAGCAGCATCTAGGGACTGGTAAGGTTTGTTTTTTTTTTTTATCTAGTACCAGAAAGCCACTGAGATATCCTAGTTGAGACTGGATAAAAATAAATGGTTTGAAAACAAATGTCCACTTTGCTTAGCGTGACACTGAAGGACAAGCTCAATATGAGTGAATAGTGTGCAGCTGCAACAAAGAAAGACAGCAAAATGCTGGGTTACATCAACAAGGGCACCACCAGAAGAGATGAGATTATTCAACTCAACATTTGTCAGGCCACACCAGGAATACTGTATTCAGTTTTATTCCTCACTACACAAAAATCTGCAGACAGGCTGGAGAGGGTCCACAAAAGGGCCACAAAGATGAACAAAGGACTGGGAAGCCTGCCTAGGAGGAAAGGCTGGGAGAGCTGGGTTTGTTCAGCTGGGAGAAAAAAAGGCTCAGGGGAGACCTTACCACCATGTTCTGGTATTTAAAGTGTGGCTACAAAGGTGGAGTCTCCCTCCGTTTTTACAAGGAGCTGCATGGAACAGATAAGGGGTGATGGGCATAAGCTTCTGCTGGGGAGATTCCAACTGGACACAAGGAGAATTTTTCACAATGAGACCAACCAGCTCTTGGAATAATCTCCCCAGGGAAGTGGTGGATTCCCCAGCATTGGGCACTTTTAAGTTTCAGCTGGACAGGGTGCTGGGACATCTCGTCTTGGTCATGCTTTGCCTAAAGGGGTCGGACAACGTGAGCCTTAAGGTCCCTTCTAACCTGGTAGTTTACAATTCTGTGACAAATCTTTTGCTTTGGTCTTATTTTCCATCCAGAAAATTTCAGTGGCTTTTTGGGTTACAATGATTTTGACACTGATGATGTTAGGTCTTCAGAGAAAAGTCAGACTTTTCCTTATGTCTGAGACTTTGGCATTTTTTTCTTTCTTTTCATGCTGTAGGCTACTATGTGCTGCACTTCTCATACTCCCTCCTGTTTCCCCTGCTCTCTCCAGCCTTTCAGCAGTTGAACAGTCTGTGAAACTCTCAGAAAAGGAGAGGCACCTACCTTGTTGTTATTATGTCTGCTGCACAACTTTTGATGCCATAAGACATGAAACAGAAAGAAGAAAGATGACAACTCTATGAGATATTGCGTAGATTTAGCCTGGCTTTTGTTTTTTTTTTCCTTTAGAGATGATTCTTCACCACGTTATGGTTGCCTTTGTAAAGGTAATTTTTATTTACTTTTTTTGGCAGTGTCAGCACTGTCAGTTCAAAAGCTAACCTACCAGTAAAACAAGATGCTTTATATTTGAGTGCATTCTCTTAAAAAAGTCAGGAAGACTTCTCCCTCTATGTCACCTAATTTGGTCTCACAAAGAACAACAGTGACCTTAATGAACTAGCTTCAGTAAAAGGAAGTAGCATCACCTTTGTGCAGTCAGACTTTGGTCAAGACTTGTCTGTTCAAAGAGTACAGGTACCAATCATGCTGAGCATGATTCAGTTTCACTTGTTGAATCTGCATATTTCTTTCCCTGGTATCTTATGGGATTTTTCTGTTATGCATGATATTTTCTTCTGGTAGCATAAGTGGTCCAATAAATAAAAGGGCTGGCTATCTTGTCTGTGCTGTGATGTTCTTCAAAAGATGTATATGTTATGGGTTGCTGAGATATGGCTTGGAGGATATGATGATACAGGTTGTGGAATACGGATTCTTATGAGAATTCCAGGAATGGATATAGGAAACTACAAAGATGTTCCTGACTTTGAGGTCACCTGAAAGGTCTTGGCAATTAGCCTAATCCTGTAACACCTCTTAAAGCCCAATCCAAGTATTGGCACTAATGGGATTGCAGGGGATAGCTATTAATCTATTTGCAAGGCTGAACTAGTATGTAAGTTGCAGAGGGAAGAGTTGAATGACTTTGGGGAAGTTGGTTCAGGGTCCTCAGGTACAGAGCTCTGAAAAAGTAAGGAGATAATGGATCTTACTGCAAAAAGTAATGAAAATTTTCCCAGGACAGCAGTAGCTTTATGGCTTGTCTTAGAGGAGAATCTTTTTACCAGGGCTTATTTACAATAGACATTGAGCTTAACTTTTGGGTAATATGGTAGTTGTGAAACTAGATGCTAAACATCTGCTCTACATATCAGTAAGACTTAAAAGGTGAAGGATTATTTTAATTGATTAGGTGGGATTGTGAATTTCACAAGAAGATATCTGCTTTGCCTTGTCTGTTTTTTTTTTTGTTTTATTTGTTTGTAATGGCTGTTGACATTGATTATCCAGCAACTGGTCAACCTGAAGCTGTATTTAAAAATCCTTATTCATTATTAATAGAAATTGTTAAGTACTCTCATTCAGTATTAAATTCAGTATTAGCTTTTGTATTAGCTTTTATTTGATACTAAAACCTAACATTGCTTTTTCTTGCATATTTCAATGACTGGTTTATCATGAATGAAATACATTGTGGTTCTACATACATACCATCAGCGGCAGCAGCTAGAGATTTTCTGAACTGTGAGGTTATCTTGCAGAAAAGAGAATGGTGACAACTCTAGCAAGTACGTGGCACCAAGGAGAGCTGCAAACTGAAGCCACTTTATTTCCTGTCATGTCACCTGATACAGCAGACTTATCGGTAATTAATACTTCAGTCACAAAAGAGGCACAATAGTCATTTAGTCCAAGTGAAAGTATTTTAGTTACATGGAACAACCAAAACCTGTTGATATCCATTTTTATATTTTTGAAGTAATATAAATATAGTTCTGATACAATTTATGAGCTGTGATACAAAACCAGAAGAATAAATGTCAGCTTTGTAGTGTTTCATTTTTTATTTAGGAAGTTTAAAATATTAATGTTTCTAGGTTCATTTAAGTTTCATTTTTTTTTTAACTTCAAATAACGACACAATATATGAAGGACAAACAGCTAAACACTGAAGTTGAGAGCAAAATAAACGTAGAGATTTACTTGTCCTAGAATGGAGCATAATGAATTAGAATTTCAGAATGAAAAGAGAAACTGTAATGGAACAGAAAGAGTATATGGTTAATACAAAGGCCATACAACTAAACTAACTAAATTAGGGCATTTAATATCCTGTCTTGGCATAATTCCAATGCCTGTTACATGTTTTTGTGCAAATTGTTCATGTATATTCGCTTTAAATCTATTCTTCACTGTTGGAATATTCTGTAACTCTTCTATTTAACTAAAGTTACATGTAAACGCTAAACACAAAACTTTGAAAGGCAGTTGTAATGCTATTTCTGGTGATTTAATTGACAGCACAGCTATCAAACAATGATGCCCAAGGCTAGCATTTGCAACTAAATCTGCTAATTAGGTTAAGAGCTAAAATACCAGTAGGTGTCTATCTGCATCTTTAGGCACCTAAGTACCTTTAAAATATAACCCCTTAGTCTCTTTCATTTGTAGAATGGCAATTATAATAATTCCTCACTTTGCAATTATAGTATGAAGTCAAAGATTGTGACGTACCTAAATACTGCTGTAAGAAGGGGCCAACAAACAAGAGGATCCTTCCTAAGTCTCAGCCTCTTTTATTCTTCATTAAGCCAGCCTGTCTTGCTGACATGATGGTGTTTGTACTAACAGCTCCATTACTGGTAAAAGATCTTTTTTTAAAGCATAATCCGTAAAGCAAGAAGTGTTGAGATTCAAAGAAGGTTTACAGAGGAATACACTGTATTGTGTGTTGCATGTTCTTAAAACAGGTTTTCTTACTGTCTTATAAGGCACCATTTTTAAATGAGGGGAAGAAAATTGCTCTTAAAACAGCTGTTGCTAAAAGTGGGTTTGGACTGAACTGGTTGTCTAAGCAGATTTGGTATGGACATTCTTTGGGATTTCATTGTGCTTTTAGTAATTCCATGATACCAGTGTTGGCTAGAATTGTGGTATTTCTGCCACATTACTTTTTCACTGTCAAGAGATATAGGTTACATACATTTAATGACTATTTGCATGGGGAAAACTGTGAGGAATATCTGCTTTACGTTTGACTCTTCTTTTGGAATAGCAGGATCTTTTCCACAGCAACTCATAAGCCTGTATGTAAGAAATATGGTTTAAAAGTAAATTAAGTGAATAAGTTCATGTAAATGTAGTAATAAACAAAAAATTAGAGTAGCCTCAAAAGATGCCCTGAACGATTTGTATTTTCCAGTCTGTGGCTGATATTGGAGGATTGTTTTTATAAAAGAAATAAACTGCAGATTTTTATGACTGTATGAAATTAGTGGTCTGTTTTAAGGAGAAGTTAAATCAAATTCTCCTTGTTACACTGTTATGATCTGGAATGATTAATCTAGAAGTATTGTTTTGAAGATAGTATTTATCTCAGATTAATTCTAGCGTAATTACATCTGGAAACACAATATGGACAATTGTTTTCACTATAGTAAATAATTATACCACAAACACCACCCTCTACCCCTATTCCCCCCAGTCATGGGGCCTTTTCTCAAAGAAAGAAGTTACTTTCAGGATGCTACGTTGTATCCTGCATTTAATAAACAATATGAAAGTGGTCACTGGCCATTTTATATACTGAAGGAACCAGTGTGGACTCAGATAACTTTATGGAAGAACTAGTACTTATTTTAATTACAGCGGCTATGTTATAAGTTACAATAAAGAGTTAGTGCACATTCCCTTACAGATTTATGTGCCCACATCTGCAGTTTAGAACACACTTCTGCAAATGAATAGTTTGGCCATTAAAGGAATAAAAAAACAGACTCAAGATTTTAAAAGCTGATTTTAAGCTTCAAAGTAGATGTTAATGTTTAAAAAATTTACCAGCAGAAGTTCTATGGTTGAAAGAAATACAAAGATTTTTCATTTTGCAAAGTCCAAATGAAACTCTTAAATAAAAGGATTCTCCTATGTGGAAAAGTCACCATGGTGACTTTTTTCTCCTAGTATGCCCAGCTAGAACTATTTCCCAAAGTTTTGCAGATTTTGAATCTATTTGTGTTTGACATCTTCAGTGTTCACAATGAACATGAAAGGTAGGATGGATTCCTGCCTGACAGGCTCTACCTTTGAAATAGGAGACGACAAATCATTTCATTAAACCAATTAGCTGGTACAGCCTGGGAAGTGAATTAAAAAGTGCAGGTAAAAAAAAAAAAAATGCAGTCTAGAAGTTATCCAAGTAGGTTCCAAACTCAAGAGGTTTGATAGGCGGGGAGGCAGGCTAAGTAGAACTTGAAGTTAAACAATGAGATTAGTCCCAAACACTGAAAAAGGAGGCGTATATAGAGAGTTGCGGCTGAGGCAGAAATAAGAAAACACATAATTTCTTTTCCTCAAGATTTTAAAGAAACATTCTAATATTGTTCTGTATGTTATTTGATTCATCTGATATGTGGTACTCTGTCACAGTAGTTACTTTGTCAGAAAAGCTACCTAGAAAAAGAAAACTATTCATTTTGCAAACATAAAAATTAATTGGAAGTGCAGAGAAGCTCACAAGTGAAGATATATAGGAATGAAAGAGAAAGGCTGCATGAGAGAGGGCATAATTAGAGGACAGTCATAATAAGAAATATAGAAATTAGTGGTGTACAGATGATGGACTGTGAGTTTTTTTCACCCATTTTGAGTACGCAAAGCAACATTCATACCACAATATGTTATAGACAAAATATTGGGTTTTTTTTCCTTAAAAAAAAGGGGAAAAAAAGTTAAACTGAGGATATTTTTGAATTTAGTGTGCTGACAGTATTGTTGAAACACAATGCAATTACAAAAATGTTGGTGGTTCACTGGTGTGCAACGTTCTCTGTTTTCTGCAGCTGAACTGTCTCATAGTGCTTAAACATGTAGTTACTTAAGAAAACAAAGGCAACTGTATAGGATGTATGCAGTATAAAAGTTCTGTACTGTAGGATTAAATCATTTAAAATCTCAAAAAAAAATCTACTAATGGTAACAGATTACACCCTGTTTGGATATTGCTTTTTGCTCCAAAACAGTGTGTGACCGGTGTTGGAGATGACATTGAAAGAGCAAAATAGTGCTACCCTTCCATAATACAGTGCTGAGGCTGGTGACAGTTGCCTACATAGAACTATGAAGTGCCAGGCTATGGCCATGTCACAGGGGTGATTTGGCTGTGTGACACGCCTGCACCAGCCTGCCATGCCCCGTGGGATAATGGAGAGCAGTGGGTCACATCTGCTGCTCTGTTTGCAGCCCGCACCTTGCAGAAATAGCAGCTGCAGCTGAACGGAAGCCAGTTCCTACAGGGCAGGGTGAGCCTTTTGAATACATTTGTCTAACCATGCAGTCCATTTGCTCGGGCTGTGAGGTTCTTCCCAGGATTGGATTCTGAGAGAAGTTTTGCCCTTTTGTTTTCACGTTCAGTGTTTCACAGCCAATTCAGCTTTGGCTACTTCAAGGCGTCTAAAAAATCACTTGAGTCTAACAATGGCCCTGGCAGAAAACCCCTCACAGTCCACTTTTTCCCTTCTGGTTCATGCAGTGTGAGGCTGCATGAACCCTGCCTCTCAGTCTGTATTTGAGTTGGTTTTTTGTTCTCACTCAAACAGAGGGAAGCAGGGCTTAAAATAAAAATTTCAAGGAGTATATGTCAGAATCAAGATCACAGTCAGCCTTCGTGTAAATTACTGTAACTCTGTCAATTTCAGTAAGCAAGAGCCTCTCCTGGCTTGATCTTCTCTTTTCTTTGCTGTGATGTGAAGCATATTTGCTATAATCTGTCTCTTTCTCTCCAGAGAGGATTTTCCCATACATACACACATGTGCCTGTACATAAATAAAATTAGGACTGATATCTTAAGTATCAAGTGACAGTATACGCCTACCTGGTTCAAGATGTAACTACTTACAGCAGTGATTCAAGGTCAGTCTTTATGAAAAGTATTACCTGACTGTAACAAAATTGTTTTGGGAGATTTGCAGGGTGACGGCTGGTGGGTGACAGACCAGTGCAGGCTTGCTACGTATTCTGAAATATGTGCTTGTTTCTGTGTGTGAATATTCTTAGAGAGAATAAAGGAACTTTCTTTGCAGGTAAAAGGAAAAATAAAGCAATGAAAAAAAATCAATTAAAAAAATTGTAGTTTTCAGAGAATTCAGAGTAAGAAGAAATTTAAATCTGTCTGCACTGGTTGTGTTTGAAGATTTAACAAGCAATCCATAAAATAATGTTCATTAAGCTAGGGAGCAGCAATATCTGATAAAGAACTTCCAGCTTGAACTTTTAGAACTTTCACTGCCCTGATTTTCTTTTCAAAGCATGCTTCTTAACACTGCGCAAACTTGAATATTGTTCTAAAAGTATTTTTCCATTCTCCCCTTGCAGAATATAGCAAGTAGGAATATACAGAAAGTAGGAATGAAAGAGACCCCCAGATGTCATGTTGGCCACTCCTTTGCCCGGAGAGAGGATAAACTGTACTTACTTCATTCCCAACAGATGCCTGTCTAACCTGTTCATAAAAACTAACGAGTGAGAACCCACAATCTCCCTGGAAAATCTATAACAATGCTTCACTCTATTAATCCTTAATTTTACTTTTATTCCTCCCCCTGAAGTAGCCTAAATCTCTCTACATCATTCATTTTATGTGATGATCTGGAATGCAGTGCTATTTGCTTTTAGAAAACTGTATGAGCAAGTTGGCTGCTAGATAATTGTTCAGTTACTTTGGCAGTCTCATACTTCAATCCTGCAACAGGAAAGTCTTGCCAGTTCTTTGTGATTTTCATGTCTGTCTCATGATTCTTGGTCTTTTTCCTGAAGCTACAGTTACTGAGTCACAGATCTTCACTTTTATTTTGGAAGAAAAAAGTTCAAGTTCCTCCCACCTTCTCCCCAAATCTTTGCAAAGTCTTAAAAGCAAAAAATAAAAGGGGGGGGGGGAGGAAGAAGAGGAAGAGGATGCAAACAAAGGAGTTGGCAGCCAATTTTTTCAAGTTTGCTTTACAAATTTTTAGGCTTCTTTAATGCTTGGACTGTTCATTATTAGAGGTTTTGATCCCACACTTACATGAAGTTCTGCTAGCTTGCTTGGGTTCTGTGCAAGTGCAGAAATAAGTCCAGAGAAGTGAATCCTAAACCTTAGTAATTTATAAATGCAAAAATATCTTTGTGCTGCATGCAGAACCAGCATCGAGTCGGGCACTACACTGAATACTGCACTGGCCTATAGAGCCTAAAAGTGAATAAGCTGCATTTTATAAAAGTATGGGTAACAGTGTTTGCAATCCATATCATAACAATATCAGATCATGATAGAGTGTGTAGTGTTTACTTTAAAAGAACTGAAGGTTGAAGTGGTTCAGAAAGTTTGGTAAACAGGGAAGGAAAAGAAAACAACCGAGATAAAGTGTTCAAGTGTGGCAGATCATTCAAATCTTCCAAACACATTTTTTTGAGGAATACGGGAAGCGTTTTCCTGCTTTGTTACAATTACACACTCAATTTTAGATATGAACATTACTTCACTTTCAGACATCTTTCACATAACTTACTTTTTATGACAAATAACCTCCTATGCATTAAAGAAATACTAAGTTACAAGGATCTGTGACTTAAAAATTAATACTTTAGGATTTTATAGATCTGCATTAAAGTGGAGATTCTCGTTTCAGTCTTGCACAGTTCTTCAGAAAATGATATTAAAGAAGGGGTTGAGGGGAGAGAAATGCCAACTGTCCCTCAGTTTGTGTATTATTAACACATAACAGGTATCTCTTTTATAGGATAGGTTGTGAGTTGAAACCAAATTAATTATAGTAAAAACCTGAAACTTTTCAAATTAAGTGAAATATTAAATGATCTATGTATTTTGTCTCTATATCACTTGTAGATTGCTGTGGTGCTCAAAATAGATTTGTGTTGGTTTTTTTTTTTTTTTCCTTTTTACCCTTCTCCTGTCCAAACTAAAATACATCTGGTGTTTGTTGGCTTTCTGCAAATGATGGTGGGACTTAGTGGCTTTGACCCTGTTTCATTGTGATTAAGCTTGTTAAGATTTTATGGTTTTAGTGTCTGTTTTACGACATTTTCATTACTGCGTATTTTATTAAGGTTCAAGTGGTTTGTATTTTTATGGTTGCATCTGGTCTGTATAAACCCTGCTTCAGTTTAAAAAGCTGTTTGTCTCAGTACTAGACATGAGGGAATTCTGAAAGTATTGTGGGATGTGTATGTGTCAATTGTATGTTGATTCCTAGAAAACTTTCTCATGACTAGCTCATAATAGTCTTGCTACCTAAAGTATGTAAAAGGGGTGGTATCTGTGTTAACATCTTTGTTTGTTCATGCTTGCATGTCTAAGTTTTTTATTTCCACTTTTATATATTTTGCAATTTTGTCCTGAAAGCAAGAATTGTTATCCTTGAAAGGTGGTTCAGAATGCCATTGGGTAAGTTATATAATACAAATATGCTGTTGGATTAATATATATACTTTTAGCAAGTATTTAACAAGAAATCCTATCCAGATCAAAGTCAAGGACTCTTGAGTCTAGTTTCCCATGAAGATAATACACTGTTTTCCTCTTGGTAATCATATAAGTTACTGATTTGCTTTGGTGTTCAACTTGCCACATGCTGTATAAGCTTCTCTTATGTACATTATTTGATTTGATTCATGCTGGGGGGGGGGGGGAAGAAGATGATCTCTTTAGTTCCACAGGCTATATTTCCAAAAAGTAAAATAGGAGAACCACAAATGTAAATTTGGATAGCACTGTATTAAATCACTAGTCTCTGAGACTGTAAATGCACTTTTCCCAAGCCTGTTTCGTTTTTATACTCACATCCTTTTTCAAGCATTCATTCTAGAGCCCTGGGAATTTGACAGTTGTCTTTACCTTAACCAAGACCTCACTTTCTTCAGAGGTATTTGTTCTGTTAAGTGTTTGCTGAAGTACTGAAATACTTTTGATGCACCAGGATGACAGTTTACAGAAGTACATTGAACAACATGAGGCATTCGGAATACCCTCTTTAAACTCTTTTCTCTAAAATCTTGTAGCATACCTCAGGATGCAATCAAAACTTTGCTATGAGTTCTGATGTAGGCTCCTCATTAGCTGCTGTTAACTTGAATTCTGCAACCTTAGTTGGCTCAGCTCTGGCTGTTATCCATCAAAAATAGCCGTTCTTCATTAGCTTTTCAAAAACAAGATTGTTGAGATCTTGTTCCTGTTAAATACTCTTGAAAATTATAACTCTTTCTTTTAGCAGACCTCACATCTCCACCACAGCTTCTGGTTTATTATTTCATTGCCTTTCGTTTTGCTTTTCCAGCACTACCTGTGCATACAGTAGGTCCTTCTCACTTTCTCCTACAAGACAAATTTTGCTAATGACTCCAGGGTATTTCGAGATGTCCTACGCACATAAACACACATACATGAACACATATTTTTTTGTGCATGCAGATGAGCACACAAGTTTTTCACAAACCGTAAGATGGGAGCAAAATGTTGGTGCTGATGAAATTGGGCTGGTAAAGCTCTGATGGTTTTTTCTTTCTATTTTACTTGGGTTTTGTAGGCCAGTCAGTGCAGTCAAGGTTTGGAGGTCGCCTCTATCACCAAAGTCTCTATCAGCTTCACAACTCAAAAAAGGCCCTTTTACTTTTGTTTGTGTTTCTAGTGTTGAGGTGGCACAAACAATTCCATGTAGACACACTGGTGTAGCTCAGCATGCACTGGGGGAAGAACTGATGGAATGGATGAATTTGGAAAAGACACAGAATGTTTTTCTTTGGATATAGAGCTGTACAGATGCTCCATTTGTGTTAAGATCTACCTACTTTTGCATTGTTTCAATTCTTTTGCATGAGAGGGTAAGACATTAGTAGCAAAAGCTTTTGTGGATTTTAGGCAGACAAAATTATACCTTAACCACCTGATGCCTGCTGCGGTCCTTGGATTATGAGTGAATCAGTTTCTCATGTGCTTAGCCAAGGTAGACTAAAAAAGGAGTAGTCTGGTGCTTTGAAACTGTGAGATTATTCTCAAAGTACAAAGCATGACTGCTCATTTATGTGCACTGCAGTTTGAAAAGAACAAGTTTATATCTGCAAATTTTAGAACTTGTTGCAGGACACACCTGACAATAAAAAAACAAAATGAAAGCTAAATGAACACATGTAGGCTCCTGGAAGAACTGTCAGTGACAGATGTGCATATATTGAACTTAGCTAGTGGTTATTGAAAAGGATATGGAAAATGGGAACTACAACCCCTATTTTCAAGAAGGGGAAAAATGGAAGACCCAGGAAACTGCAGACCAGTCAGTCGCACCTCTGTGCCTGGCAGGACCATGAAATAGATTCTCCTGGAAACCATGCTAAAGCACATGAAAAACAACAAAGTGCTTGTAACAGCCAACATGGCTTTACTAAGGGCAAATCATGTCTGACCATCATGGGGGCCTCCTGTGGTGGGGCTACAGAACTGATGGACAGGGGCAAAGCAGCTGACATCATCTGCCTGGACTTGTGTAAATTGTTCAACACTGTCCTGCACGTCATCCTTGTCTCTAAACTAGAGAGGCATGAATTTGATGGATGGACCACTCAGTGGATAAGGAATTGGCTGGATGGCAGCACGCAAAGAGTTGTGGTCAACAGCTCAATGTCCAGGTGGAGACGGATAACAAATGGTGCTCCTCAGTGGTCAGTGTTGGGACTGATCCTGTTCAACACCTTTGCCAGCGACATGGGCAGTAGGATTGAGTGCCCCCTCAGCAAGTTTGCTGATGACACCAAGCTGTGTGTTTTGGTTGATACACTGGAGAGAAGAAATGCCATACAGAGGGACATTGACATGCTTGAGATCAGCCAGTGCCAACCTTATGAAGTCCAGCAAGGTCCTACACCTGGGTCAGAGCAATCCCAGGCACAGCTACAGGTTGGGGAGAGATGAAATTCAGAGCAGCCCTGCAGAGAAGGACCTGGGGGCACTGGTTGATGAGAAGATGAACATGAGCCGGCTTCAGTGTGCACTCGCAGCACAGAAAACCAAATGTATCCTGAGCTACATCAAAAGAAGTGTGACCAGCAGGTCGAGGGAGGTGATCCTGCCCCTCTACTCCGCTCTTGTAAGACTCCACTTGCAGTACTCTGTGCAGTTATGGTACCCCCAAGATAAGAAGGACATGCAGTTGTTGGAATAAGTCCAGAGGAGGGCCATGAGGATGATCGGGGGCTGGAGCACCTTCCGTATGAAGACAGGATGAG
This sequence comes from Forpus xanthops, assembly GCA_032466535.1. NCBI lineage: Eukaryota > Metazoa > Chordata > Aves > Psittaciformes > Psittacidae > Forpus > Forpus xanthops. The sequence goes on from JASSUY010010882.1 coordinate 98,395, forward strand.
AAAGTTGGGGCTGTTCAGCCTGGAGAAGAGAAGACTGCTTGGAGACCTCATAGCAGCCTTCCAATATCTGAAGGATAAGGATGCCAGAAAGTGACTCTTCATCAGGGACTGTAGTGATGGGACAAGGGGTAATGGGCTTAAACTTAAGCAAGAGAGATTCAGGTTAGGTATAAGGAAGAAGTTCTCTATGGTGAGGGTGGTGGGGCACTGGTACAGGTTGCCTAAAGAAGTGGTGAATGCTCCATCTCTGACAGTGTTCAAGGCCAGGTTGGACAGAACCTTGGGTAACATGGTCTATGGTAAGTTGTCTCTGCCCATGGCAGCGGGGTTCGAACTAGTTGAATTAAGGTCCTTTTCCAACCCAAACCATTCTATGATTTTATGAATATCTTGCTTTTATAGAAAAATTTAATATATACATCTGCAGGCAAGGGGGGAATACGAAGGCTGTCTGCCTACAATTTGAAGATATTCTTTTTAATTTGTTTTGTTTTGTGGTTATGCCTGGAACCTGGGGAAAACCAGTCATGCCATCCCTTAGACTAGTGAGCTACATACAGCTGTAACCCAGAGGCTAGCCAGCATAAATTTTTGGTTTAAGATCAGTTAATTTTTCTTCTTAGGAAATGCTTCCAGTAGTTTTAGAATGCAATAATTGTTTCAAAGCATTTGCCTACATACAACCATTTTCCTTTTTTGCATTGCTTTATGCCTTACCTATTGTATAAGCATGGTATTTTATAATTCAGTGGATTGTAATGAGGCACTTATATTGCCTTCTAAAAGTAGAATGTTAATGAAAAACTGATAAGCATAAAAATACTGCACTTTGTGAACTTAGCTTAGTTTTTCTAAAATTACACTATGTTGCCTTTTATTTATTATGCTTTTAGGTCATGGGATAATATTTTACTGCTCTTGTGAATTTTATCAGAAAATGCACAAAAACCTCAAGAGGAAGTGGTTGCACAAAACCTTCAAGATACGGTATTGTACTTTGAAAAGAACAAATAAGAGATTCAGAAAGTTTTACTAGTGCTTGAAATGTTTTTATAGTTTCAATGATCTGGAAGAAATTGTATTTTTTAAAAGGATACAGATATTCAATGCTGTATTCTTACAGACAGAATTTTAGAGGCACAATTTTTCCAGGCCGAGAAAAGCCGTGTTGACCACTAACTACAGGCCCTTGATACTGAGTATTTTTGACTTGGAAGTGTAACACTACCTGATTGGTTGGCCAAGAAACATGGAAAATAAGGTTCATATTTTCACAGTGGTAAATAATGCAACAGACTGTCAAATGTAGAATAAATTCGCTGCCAGCAGATGGCAGCAGAATGGAAAAAAAAAAAAAGGCACATAAATATGAGGTAGTGGACAAAAGAACTTAGATTTCTAACAGCTTAGTTTCACTAGCTGATTTTGACTATGCAAGGTAAGTTAAGGTTTAATTGGAAAGGGGAAATGTCCAAGGCATACCTAGTTTTGAGATATAACCTAGGACTGCAAAGTATTGGACTGTACTTCTGTAAACACTAATTTCTGGTAGAAGTTTTAAGGAAAGGTTGTATCTGAATATATTTGCACTAGTGTTTATCTGTAAAACTTCTGATGTTTTGCTAGTTATATAATGTGAAGAATTAATTCTGATGTCCTGTTGAAAAAAAACCTCCTAGCAAAGTGGAGAGGTATTAGTTTTAGCTGGGGCTGTCATGTCCAGTTGAGAAAAGAAATAAAGCCTTTAAACTGGTTCTCTCTGCACATATCTTAGTTAACATTTGATCACCCAGTGTGAGATATTGCAAATAACTTGCATGCTGTGAATATGTTTGGTATTTCTTTTTCTTTGGTGGTATGTGTAGAGGGGGGTGCGTTCCCAGAAGAGGAACAAAGAGGAGTGAACAAGGTTTAATTTTCATTTTTATCTTAAAATCTGCTTTGGTACCATGTGCATTTTAGGGAGAATATGCAGCACTGTCCTTGTGCTGCATGTTTTATGGTCTTCGTTACTACAAACTTTTATGCTTATTGATGAAGACACAGGGTTGAAAACATAAGTATGTGGCTTCTCATGGTGTGTGTGTGTATACAGTTATTTATATTATATTTGTGATTTAAAGTGTTGCCAGGCATACCATTCTGAAGTTACATTTAAAAAATAGTTTGTAAACAGGATTTGAGGCATGGACAAAAAATTAGCAGTGACCCATCAAAGATGGAAAAGGTAAGGGGGAATGTTATTGCTTCTATTTTCTGTTTGAATTTATCATTTTTTGAATTTGTTCTGGCCTTTTTTTGGTGTTTTGGTTTGGATTTTTTTTTTTTTTTTGTGGTGATTGTCTTTTTTTTTAAAAAAAAAAAAACAAGAAGTATGAATTTAAAATTGAAAAAACTCTGCCAAAGGTAAACTGAAGTTTCAGGAATGATTTTAAACCCCAAAATCTGCATTATATAGCCTCCTTCTAGTTAGCTGGTGATTTATGTGTATTTCTTTGTGCAAAGAAAACAGAATAGGAAATTTTGTCTAGCTGTATATCTATGTATATCTATAGTTCTGTGCAAGTTGTTTATGAATATCATGATTAATATGGCACAAGTTTATACCCTCTTGAATTCTTGTTAACAGAGAGTTCAGTTTTATGAGGTTTTAGAAGCTTAGTGTGATATATTTGTGGGGTAAATAGTCTGAGGTAGATACCAAACCCACTCTGTTTTACTTAACACGCACTCATCTTTTGCATGTATTGTATTAGCACTTGCGCTGATTGTGCCACTGTTATTCTAATAATTTTTGAATACAAGATTTTCTTTTTGACAGGTCAATTCCTATAGGACATATTTTTTCACAATTTCAATTCTAAAGGTGTGCAACAAAATTGCTTCATTTTGACAGACTCCAGAATCATTTTACACAAGTTATTATCCTGTGTTTCAGACAGATTCTATTGTTTAAAGCACTTTTTGAAAGGATATCACTTGGTAATTAAAAACATTACTTGCAGCCATGCATCTGTCTTACTGATGTGGTGAAGCAGTAATGGCCTACCCTTACCATAATACAGTAAGCAAGGCATAAAGGCTATCACAATGCAGTTTACCAGCCACGGTGTAGATGAGTAGCACAAATCTGTGTTTCCTACAGTTTTTGTAGTGTTAATTTGAACTACTGTCTGTTAGTTTATTATCTATATGGAACTGGAACACTTTAAATCTAGAAGCAAAGACACAAGTAATGGAAGTTGAGAAATTCCATCAACCCAGTTAAATATGATTACAAGGTTAGAACTGGCGCCAGAATATTTGAGTCCTGCATGTAACATTTCACTGCTCAGCCCCTTTTGAATGGCATTACCTCATCTTGCATCCATTCAGGAAAAGAGTTGCAAATCCCACAAGAACAGATCTAAGTTATCCAAGGTCATTGTATGAACAGAATGTGGAGAATTCTTTTCATGTTTTCGCTTATAAGGGGATGCTTAAAAATATGTATGATGGACCATTTTATCTATTAATATTAATTTGGTTTAGGCAAAATATATCTGTCAGATTTCATTCTTTTGCATTGTCTTTTCCACTTGTTCCATGTGTTAGGTGTGAGTCTGGTCAGAGTGTTAGGAGGAAGGAAAGTATAAATATACTAAGGTGTTTTGTAAAATAATGGCTTTATGTGAGCAAATGACATCAGTTGGAACAAATTACATACTGCTTCCAATGATGTAATCCAGAAAGTCTGAATTGCTTTTAATGCTCTCAGTCTGAATAAATTCCTTTTCTTTCTAGTTTTCACAGTAATCAGCTTTTACGTTGCAAGTAGCAGGCTCAATCTCTGTTTACTCCTTTAGTTTGAAAATCTGGTGATAGAAAAGGCAGGTAGAACACCCTCCCCTATTCCACTGTGTAGAAGTATTAGAAATTCAAAGTATTTGAAGGTTTAGATGTTTTTAGAACATTGTTGACTGAGGATAAGTGTTGCTTGTTAATAGTCTGATAGTAGGCAAAGTATACAGTTGAGAAATTCAAGTCAGGAGATTGTTTGGGGTTTTTAAAAAATATGTTTTCATTTTTTCTGTCTATAAATGCAAATATCAATATAATGAAATGAGGTGCTGAAATGACATATTGTGTAAAAATGCTAGTGTGAGAGGACAAGGGGTAATGGGTTCAAACTTAAACAGGGGAAGTTTAGATTGGATATGAGGAAGAAATTCTTTACT
>JASSUY010010883.1:0-95045 GCA_032466535.1 Forpus xanthops
AAAAAGGACATGGAACTGTTGGAACAAGTCCAGAGGAGGGCCATGAGGATGATCAGGGGACTGGAGCACCTCCCTTACAAAGGCAGGATGAGAAAGTTGGGGCTGTTCATCATGGAGAAGAGAAGGCTGCGTGGAGACCTCATAGCAGAGTTCCAGTATCTGAAGGGGGCCTATAGGGATGCTGGGGAGTATCTTTTCATTAAGGACTGTAGTGATACAACAAGGGGTAATGGGTTAAGTTTAGATTGGATATAAGGAATAAATTCTTTACTGTAAGGCTGGTGAGGCACTGGAATGGTTTCCCAGGGAAACTGTGAATGCTCCATCACTGGCGTGTGTCCAAGGCCGGGCTGGACAGAGCCTTGGGTGACATGGTTTATTGTGAGATGTCCCTGCCCATGGCAGGGGGGTTGGCACTAGATGACCTTAAGGTCCTTTTGAACCCTAACTATTCTATGATTCTATGATTTTATGACAATTAACATGATCCCCAGATCTCTTACAATCTGATTAAGGCACTGTTGTGAAAGGGATAATCAAGTAAAGCTTACCTGATAATGCATGTGCAGGTTTTTAAAATTAATTTTAGTTTTTTACACTTAATTTTAGTTTTTTACTAACTCTTTACTTATATACATTGATCAGTAATATTTTGGTCAATTTATTTATTTTCATAAAAACTGTGTGATACAAAATTTATTTTGTCTTAATGATAAAACCTCCAGTATTCTAAAAAAAAAACAACTATTTTTTAACTGCTGGTTTGTTTTGACTGCTCACAGCAATGGACAACTTCAAATAAAATTAATTAACTAAGTTTTATTAACCACAAATTTTAAACATGCAGTGCTCTCAAATACTTAAGTCTGCATACAGAAAAGACTATCCTAAGGTGTACCTATCTTACAGCTGCAATTGTATATGACTTAGGGCAGGCTCCAAGTCTGCTTGAAAAACTTTATATATGAAAAAATGTATTGCAATTTCTGATTTAACTTGAATATTTTCTATTTTTAGTGCTGCTGTGAAATAAGATATTTCTGATCAAATTTCTGATTCTTTAGAAGCACTTTCATTGATACCTCTCATTTTTATTCTTTAATGTAAGCTAGTTTCTATCAGCAGTTTGCAATCTGCCGTCCAAAGTCAACCAAAAATGGTTTTGAACATGCTGACTGCATTTTATCCTTTCTTTTTAAAAACTGAAATGCAACACTTTTTTGTTTCTGCCAGCTTTTTCTCCATGATTCCTTCTGTTAATTTTTATTCTGTTGCTATTTTCTGTAAATTTGTGTGAGGTGCTACGTGTGGCTTTCTTAAAGTCTTTCTGGCTCTACTATGTTGCTTTTGAATAGAAGCTGTGGTTTACTGAGAATGTTCTCTGGCATGTGCAATCTGTTTAACTCTCCAGTTCTATATAACTAGTAGTTCTTTTTCTGATAATCAGAAAAAGGCATGCAAATAATTTTGGTTTGGTTTGGTTTTTTATGCATAATTTTACTTAGCTGACATCAATTTTCTGGATTCAAGTGGAGCTTTACTGCATCAAGTTGATCTTTTTTCTTCTAGGCCTTTACTTTTTTGTTTATTTGTTGTAGAATGGCTCAACCCCTTCTGTTTTGCAGAGTATTATTTGTTGACTGTTATGCTAGGACTTCTCGCTTGCTTTTTGTTTCTAAGGTGTTAATTTTATTCAGTTTGATAAAATATTTAACAATGACTTGCAGAAAAAAAAAATCTCATAAGGTGTATAATTCTGCAGTTCACCTTTTCACTAGGTCTGGTGATCATGCATGATCCTGTAATTCTTTCTAAAATTTCATAATAATTTGTATACCTTCTGGGCTGAAGAGATTTCGTGCAGATTTTCCTGCAGCAGAATTTCCTGACAGCTGAATCATATGTCCTTGACCTGACCTGCCAGCATGATGTAAGCGAACATACTGGCTATAGTGGAGATACCCTTCAGTTGCCCACACTTTCTGCCTTGTTCCTTAGTATCCATGTGTGCAGCACTAAGATTTCAGTCCAAGACCATCAAATTGCTAGCCTGGATTCTTTTTTCTACTGTTGGAAGTCAGAAAACAATAGCTAAGCTTCTGTTTTCTTGCTACTCTTCTGTTGCACTCTGGTTTCAAAGTAAGCAACATATTTCTAACATTGTCTTTCATGAGACATTTAATAGGTTCATCTTGCTTTTAGATAAAAATTGGATTTTTGTTATATTTTCTTAAGAAACTGAGAACTGCACTGGGAAGAATAAACAAGACATGAATTTTTTAGGATGCTTTTCTAATATATTCTATTCTTAACAGCTCAACTCATCAGAGAGAGTGAGTGACCAAGAACCCATGTCCTAGGGGCACATGCTGTTCTGGATTCTGATGGGGACAACTCATGACTTCCCTAACAGTGCATAAATATGATAGCAATTATATTTAATATAGCTGAATTTATGAGAGCAAACAATCAAACCTGTGCCTGAGCTACAAACTGAAACTCAGTTTTCCTGCATTCTCTCTTCGCTTGCCCAATCAATCAACCCAGTGGTGCATAACCTCTTTCATTTTGTAAAAATTCTGTGCTGGGTGGTTGGATGACTCAGTATCTTACTCTTACTATTTTCTTATATGCTGGCAGCTTTTGCACTACTGCTACTGAAGTTTTAATTTTGTACTGGCTAGTGGTATGATTGTTAATGCTTGTTCTTTATCAAAACTATAATGGATGTGAACAGTAATTGCACAGGGTTATAAGGGGTTAATTGGGCACACAAGTTTCACTTCAGGCTGTCAGCCTGGCTGCAAACTCCAGTGACACTGCAAAAAAAAAAAAAAAAAATCTTCCCAGTAAAAATACAATGTCTGTATATAACATACAAAGAACTCTGACGTAATTTTGACAGCTAGAGAACTATGCTAAGCTATTATTATTGCCATGCAGATTTTTTTATAAATATCTACAAAGTTCTAAATTCATTTTGTTTGTGGTCTTTTTCATCATAGTGAAAGGCAGAGAGAAAAAAAGTTTGCTTTTCAGAGCACACAACATATATTTTATTATTCAGTGAATGCAATCTAAAAAAAGACTGTATGTGTCTCAGTGTGTATATGACAAAAAAAAAGATGAGGGCAGCAGGAGAAAGAGAGAATTTCTATTCATTCTTTTTATTATCTGTAGGTTTTTTCTCTATCACATTTCATTCACCTCATTTTCACTTATAACTTTGCAGGAAAACAATGACAGTGTCTGAAAATCATAAGGCACCGAGCAAGCACTGAGTAGAATACTATGTATTTTTGTATATGCACCTGTAGTTGCTAATAGCTGAAAATTTGTGTGGGCATTGAGCCTACAAAGGCCCTGTGTCTCGATAACTCTCAAGTACTGTGACTGAGGGCAGAGGCAGATAACAACAGTTCTCCTCCCAGTGTTAATAGTGTCATGCTGCAAAAGCAGCTGACATTAATGGACCTTTTGTGGCACCCCTGTGAGAATGAAAGATTCAGATTCTGACTGTTATATACTAAAATTAACTTCCACCTTCTGTGCCTCTCCGAAAAAAAGGATATATTATCTAATGATGCTTAAGGTTTGGAGTGGCTTTAAGGGATAATAATGCTTCCACTTTTTAGTTGTACAAGAAGTATGTCTATTTTATTAAGTTTTTAAACAAAGTAACATAAGGCTCTTTTGGGAAGACGGGGTGGGTCTGATTTCTGTATGCATATGGGTAAGCTGTTGAGCCGTGTTTGTTTATTCACATATTCATTTTCCCACCTGACAGCCAATTAGACTAAAAAAGTAAGGATGTCCACAGTATCTGGGCATAAAATGTGACTCAACAGAATGGATGTACAGAAGAGATAGGACTTCATCCTTTGTGCATGTTAAAAATGTTTATAACATGCTTCCAAAGCTGTCTTTGCTAATGAATTCTGTACTAGTGTAAATTGAATACCCACTGCAAGCTTCTACTGTTTGGTGCTCTTCAGGAAGACAAAAGTTGATGATCCTGGATTTATTACATTTTCAAACATGTATTTTCATAAAAGTGTCCATCTCTGTTTTGATAAAAAACATCTACAGAAGGAATTTGAACCAGAATTTTCACTCTGACAAAGTTTTGTTGATGCAAACTTCTTTAGTATAAACAGAATTTAATTCCATCCATGGTAAAATCAATCAATGTGCTTTTCATTAACTACTTTAAAATATTTTGCAGCAAAAAAAATACAGGGCATGTTAACATTACCCACTGATCTGCTGTATATATATTTTTCTTGAGTTAAATCATGAAATAAGCAATAATTCATTAGAGGAAGGCTTTCTTGCTTCACTGTATGCTAGATTTTATGTGAGAAGGACTTGGAATATGCATCAGCAGGGAGATACAACTCATAATAGCAGCCAGTGCTATTTTACACATTTCTTTTAAGACAGTATTTTCTAAATATTTTGCAATTATGGTGAAAGCTCACAGCCTCATTGAGTTTATTATAAAGTATTACGTACTTTTCATGCAGACAAACACGATTATGTTTTAGAGAAGAGTGCAGCTCTGATGTCTCAATTCCTGCAGTAAATAAGGCATGACAAGATAGCTCTGAAGAAATGTTTCAACTATCCTACTGGGTATAATTCCTATTGTATCATGAGGTGAAAGCCAGTGGTTAATAAAGTACGTCATAAATCTGCAATCTCTTATCTCGTGGTAGAAATGATGCAGCTCCTTAAAAGGACATAGAATGTGGTTGTACTGAATGGAAGCGACATGGTCGAACTCATATGAGCTAAAACTGTTTCTACAGACATTTAGAGGAGCCTGCCTGCTTCCTAGAGATTGTAGGAAGATTATTTGTAGGTAAAACAGATATTTCTGGTTGATTTCTGGCAGGTCAAGATCCCAGTATTTTTTTCTGCTCTGACTACCTTGAGGTTGAAAGAGCTTAGATATGGAATCTTTCCTTCCTTACAGAGAACAGCCATTCCATCTGGACTTACACAAGCTTTGAAAGAGTAAAAGATTACTTGTGTGCTCCTCCCAAGCTCCAGTGTTTTTTATTAATACCTAGGTGGTAGTGACAAACAGAAAATGTAGTTCTTACTGAGGTCTACAGTACGCTGCATCTCCTCTGGCAACTTCAATCTTTGAAATGTTTGTCCTATGTAACAGTTTAAAATTTTTAATAAAAATATTGCTAATACAGTGCTAGAGGTTAACATGGGATTAAGATATTTGGGAGAAAAATCGTAGAGATTGTTTTTATTTTTCAGGTACAAGTTGCAATTTCAGAAGAAATTTTGAGGCATGCTGAAATGAATAGAGAAAGTTGATTTTTCTTTTTGGACATATTCCTATTTAGACAAGTGTGGGCAGAGTGATTGTGTCACACAAGCATTCACAGGGGCCTCCCAAGGTGGTCACAACACAGTAGCACAAAAAAGTATGTCTTAACACGCTGTGACAAATCTTACTCTCTCCTTGAAGAGTGCTAACATGAGTAGGGTGAAAAAAAAGGAGCTACTTGTTCCCTTATAGCCTCTGTTTCATCTATATCTGATTTTTTTTTTTTTTTTTTAATTACGAACTCCCAGTGGATTTGCACAGTCCACTCTGAGCTGTATATGTAGTGATGCTGCTTTGGGCTGTTTACAGTTAGGTACTCAGTGCAACTTAAGTCCTACCCTGGAGAACCAGAAGATGCGCTGCTTTACAAAGATTTTATTGAGTTAAAGGTCAGCTAAAATCCTACTAGAAATTTGGGAGCCCTTTAATTTAGTTCCTTAAGAGAGAGAACTGTTTACTGGACGTGGGATTCATGATGAAACATCACTGCTTTTCATAAAAGTTGGGGTTTCAGTGAAGTGAAATTTCATCTACAGTAAAGCAGATTTCTCTAAGTGGTTACTCTATCTACAGAGATGCCTTGAGAGAGTAACTCCATAAGGGTACAGGATGAGAGGGAGGATAGGAAGCTATTAGGCTAAAACACAAATTTATTTACAGGTTTAAAAAAGCAGAGAGTCTGAATAAAAGTAAACTTATAAACTTAAAGCTTTTATCAGCACAAGGAGTATAAGAGAATAGCATGACAATTCCTGGAATTATTCTGTGTGCAATATGCAGAAATTATTGAGTATCAGCAGTAGAATGCTGCCACTAATGCGTAAAGGCCTGTCTCACACTGTTCCTGGACTTCTGGCTGTGGAGTGTCTCAGGTGGCAATGCATCTGCTCACATCCTCCTGTTAGGTAGGAATCCTAGTAATATAGCTTAATGGAGCATCCTAATAATGTTTCTCACCTGGACTTAAAAGTGAACACCTTGCTTTGTATTTATGTGACCCTTATTTCCAGGCTCCAGTAGAGTGACAAACCTCTTCAGAGCCAGGGATAACAACTCTAAGTGATATTTAAGCAAACCCTGTACCATGCTTGCTTGTATCTTGGATGTCTAGAGACTAGCATTTATGCCATTATACATTCTGAGTCATTTTTGTCTGCCTTTGAAACCAGTGTCCGTAAAACGAAAGATTAATGAGATTATTTGCAGCCATCACTCCCACAAATAGCATTCATCCCCTCATCACTCTGCCTCTACAGATATGACATTTAGCCTGTTTCACACGACACTGTCTAATATTACAGCTCTTGCAGGGTCACTTCCCCCAGCCTCCACATCCTACAACTCATGCACTGGCACAAAACTGAGCTTTCCTGGTAACCTATTAAAACACACTTCTCAACAAGCCACAACAGAACAACAAAATAAACAACTGCGCTAGGTTTCCAAAATTATTTCTTGATTTTTTAACTCCTACTTTTCTTTTTTTTTTTTTTTCCGATAAATAAGCCAAAATATAATTTCTACATTAGGCATAAAAGGAGGTTTTGAAGAGAAGAAAGAAAAAGAACGATTAAGGGAAGGAAGGAGATAAGGGAAAAGGAAAGAAGAGAGGGAGATGAAGTGATAGACAATGAGAAAAAGAAATAGAAAGGAAGGGCTGGAACACAAATTGCCTAACTTGGATCTGCACACAAAATGTATTCTATAAAGTACAGGAAACTGGCTCATTAGTAGCCAGTAAACTCATGTATTAAGTGATTTATATTAAAGGAGAAGTTTCATCCATCTATATATTCTTATAGACTGTTTATTTTGGTTATGAAGGAAACTACAAGTCTGCAACTCATAATTCATACAGCTCCTTTTTCCTTAATTAACTATTTAACTAAAAACCATCTGGTAAGCTGCCATATGCAATCAACTCATTCTTTAGATTTTCATTGCAAATTCCTTGTCATTATGATATCCAAAAGACCCTTGCTATAGGTGGAAAGGAAATTAATTCACATCCCATTGTTTCTTGCTGCATAAAACTAAATCCTGTGCTCCTTCATCCCTCCTCTGGGAATTTTTGTGGTGCAAGACAAAGCATGCACTAAAGCAGAGGTATTTTAACGGATCATTAGCTTTCTTACTGGAGGCTTAGGAAAGGAAATATTTTGCTGTGGTCACTGGTGAGCTCAAAATATATTAAAGAATATGATGCAGATGTTTTTGTGTCCATGTTCTTCTGTGCCTCTACAAAATCCAGTGGAGAGAAACTTAAACTGAGAAGCTAGAAAGCACCCAATTTAAGAAGTACGGTATTTAGAGCTTTTAATTTGGTTAAGGACAGCAGGAAGCTCAGGTTCCATTTTTAATTCAGACCATAAAAGTGACTTATGGTCCCCTTTGGTTACCAGATGTTCTTCTGTGGTAACTGTCCCATTTTTTTCTATGGGTGCTCTCTCTCTTTTTCTCCCTGTTATTTGAAACCAAAGCAAATGGCTTGTCCTAATGAATAACTTGTGATATTCTGAAAAATACAGAAAAAAGCTTCATACAAGCTTTACGCAACAGTAAAGCTATATGTCACCCACCACTGACTGTACAATCCTTGTCATCAGTACTATCACATTGAGTCACTGTCATCACTGAACTCAGGTAGGGAAATACCATATTTCGCATACCAGACATAGGATAGCTGGTGTAACTTGCTTAAAAAGAGGTAGAAAGTATTAAGAATTAAAAGCATTTTGAAGCAATTTCTGGAGAACTTCCTAAAAACTCCAGCTAAAACAACATAGAGGATGAAAATAATCCTGTTTGTGTGTTCACTTGTTTCCAAATAGAATTTTAAGTATGCTAAATGCAGCAATTGAATGCTGCAGCTCCTGGTAAGTCTACAGAGCTTTGTCTTCTTTCTTCAATACATGTTCCTTTGCCCTGTTTGAAGGAATCAGTTTGACATACTGTATCAAATAAAAATACATAAATGCTCATTCTAGGCAAAACAGATGAGGGTATGGAGACTATAATAAACAGAAAATCAACTAAAATCTTAGAGTATTTGGTTTTGAAATCATAGTTCTCTGTATGAGCATGTGACAAACAGTAAAGCAAATGCGAAGAATGGATAGCAGTGAAATAGTGTGATGCAAGTTTGTAAGTCAGGAGAATGGATATTAAGTAGACTGAAAGTAATAATAAATCTGGGTGGGGCAGCCTCATTATAAAAGACTATTGTTTCTCTTTCATGTCAGCTCCTGTTATAAAAATCAGTGAAATGGATCTTGGAAATTTTATAGCCAATTTCTAAATTGGTTTAGGGAAGATTGTTGTTATTGCTTCTCGCTCTCCCATAGTCGGTCTTGCTCAGTCACTAAGCCTGTATTTGAAACACAACAAAAACATTTCTCAGCTAACATGATATTGCATTTTTTACTAGCATTTGACATTCCCATGGCCTGTGATCACAGTGGAACTTTCACCATGTAGTGATATCATCTGCACATTACTAAACCAGAGCTGAAAATCAGGCTCAGGAAGAAAACAAGCTAAACATACCTGATCACGGTCTTGTATCAGGAAGGAAGGTGATTTGAGACTGGCAAGCAAGAAGAGCAGGTGGAAGGGGAAAAAACTCCTAAGTGGAGTATAAATTGCTATGCTCATGCTCTTTTGAATAATTTCTGTGAATTCTACTGGCCTTTGCTGCCTTTTGTGCCACTGCACCTTCAATTTCTGGAGGTAATCTGGACCTACTGATGCAGCAGCATATTTACATGCCATGTTAGCTGTTGCTAAGTTTTTGTTATGGAAGTGCAAGTCAGCCAGGGGTTATGGATAGGTATGTCCACACTTTTTACTTAAATAAACACAGAAAAATTAATTGTTTTAATTAAAATAAACATAGCAACTTCCCCTTCCCCCAAAACAACCTCTTCCAAGATAGAATCAGAGAACAGTTGAGACCAGCCTTGTTCAAGCCCCTGTTCACACCAGGGTCACCCAGAGTATGTTGCTCAGGTCTGTGTCCAGTTGGGTTTCAATATCTCAAAGTATGGAAACTCCAGAGCCTTTCTAGACAATCTGATCACTGTTCAGTCACCCTCATCGGAAAAAATGCTCTCTTTTTTAATGTTGAATTGAACTTTTTGTACTTCATTTTATACCAATTGCTTCTCACTCTTTCACTGGATTTCACTGACAAGACCTAAGGTGTTTAATTTTTTTTAAGAATGTGAAGAACATACAATATGCACAGTAGAGACAGATTAAAATAAAAGATTTTTAAGTTCCCTGAACACACGTATTTGTTGCAGGGTGGGTTTTTCCTCCTTTCTTTCTCTCAATCCATCAATTTCCAGGGCGTTTGAGGTGTAGCACACTCCACACAGTTCTCACTCTGTATTTGTTTGACTTGGCTATGTAATTGCTTCCTACTGCTCTCAGGAACCTCCTTCTCTCTGCTCCTGCTGGATGCTCTCAGCTTGCCTATTTTGTCTGTCCCTGCTGACCCCTCAAGTGCCCTGTGGCATTCTTCATCGCCACAGGCACTCATGCTAGTAGAAAGGCATAAACTCACTCTCTATCTCAAAAAGGGATCCAGAATTTTGCATCAATGAAAAGGCAAATAAGTGATCTTTTTCCCTGTTGTTCAGTCATCTTTAAAACAGAACTTAATATAAATAATGTACTACAGAAGAACAAATAAACCAGATACTTTCCATCACTGCTGTGCTTGTTAACTCTTAGGTATAGTTGGTAAACATTACTGCTAGCTTTCCAGTATGCTGGTGTGCTTAGGTTAAGCTGGGTTTTTTTCCAAAACTCCCAGCAAAACAGATTTATTAATCCAAAGCAGAACAGTTTCTTTTACAAGGTTAGTATTGCAGCAGCAGATGGTGCAAGTACGTGTATAGTAAGTTATACACAGACAGATGATATCATCAAGGTATATCCTTTATTGCTTGCCCTAGAATAATTTCATGTTGTAATTTAAATGTTAACATATTTAGGTTTGTAACTTGTCTACAATGAATGTCACTGTCTTGTCCCTATTTTACAGAGAAGGCATCCAGTCAAAAACAATAACAATGATCATTATACATTACCATCCAAATACAATAACATGCACACTAATTCTAGATTTTATACTACTGTAACAGTTTGATTTGGATAAACCAACACAGGAAATATATAAGAGCAACAGGATGGTGTTCCAGCATTTTTTAATTTTTTTTTTATTTCTTATGTTATTTTTAACTACAGTGTCTGCCTCTGATAATAAAATCCCCAAAAATTTAATCCCCCAACGTACATTGCTATGTCACCAACCTTGACTGACTTTAAATAATGAGGGTGACAGTGAGAGACATTAAAACGCCATCAGAAAAGCTTAGGTGAATTTGTTTTTCATTTAGATATGAGCAGGAATATTTCCTGTACCCAACAGCATATCTGAAAGTAGGGAGTCTTTTTCATTCACAGAGAAGTTATATTAAAACAATCAAAGAAATGGAAAAACAACCCTACGTGAATTCTAGTCATTAAAATATATTTGAAGCCACCAGCCTTTGAGCTGACCTGGATATTTTTCAACCTCAAGGGATATTAACTTTGAGCTTTTTGGCCTTTTGATTTAATTATTTTGCAGTGTGGCTGAGTTCTGATATTCAGGTGTCTGGGAAGAGATGGCCAGTGCTGAGCTGGTATTGCTCAGGCTGAGCAGATGGAATACATTGGGTCTGGAAGAAGCAGATGGTATTTCTTTTTAGTTATGTCTGCACAGCTGCAATTAAATAAACACAGTAAATATACACACCTAGTTTTTGTGTTTTCTGGTGTGAGGGGTATTTTTTTTTCCTATAGAAGGAGCTGACTCATCTTTGTGCTAGGTAAGTTATAATGTACTGTTAGCATACAGTTTTTATCTCTGCTCAGCAATAAAGATGGTTTATAAATTATATCTCTGCCATAAGGTAAGCAAAGATAATAGGCCTAATTTGTACACAGCAAATGGATCCTCGTATCCAATTTATTTGCTTTTTTATTTCTTGGGTTTTCCTAAGGCCTGTGTGCAGTTTGTTTAGGGTTTAATCAAAAAAATAATCTTAATGATACTTCAGGTTGTACATTGCCCCTGTTATTAAAAAAGTGCAATTCAGACATCTGCTAAACTGTACCCCAACATAATCTTCAGAAAGACAAAACTACTACATCTCTAGCCAATTATTGTGTTAATGTTACATTGTGGAACTTTAGCATCTGCATTTAATGGAAATGTGTTATTAATGGAAATATACAATTTAAAACCAGATTCTGAAATTTAATCAGTTATCTAGAAGAGGAAATTTTTTTTGTTATTGTTATATAAGCATTAAGAATACATTTCAGATCATGCTATTTTTTTTTTTTTAAATGGTATTCTTTAAGACAAAAGAATAAACTTAAATTAGTATAGTTCAAAGCAAGCTACAAAATAGCTTGGTAGGTCTATTTTCTGCCTACTAACTGTGAGACTTCTCAACATCCAAATGTGTAGGTCCTAAACCTTCATGAAGCTGTTTCTAGCCCTGGAAGAAGCAAAAAATCTCTCTCAGGAAGGAGTCTGACCACTGTGGTTTTGGAAGTTAGAACACAATCTCCGGTGGGATGACTGTACTTTGATGAAAAGAATTAGCCCTTCCTTAGTGTCTGTATCAAAAGAAAGAAATCTGCTGCATGGATCAACATTTGCAAATGGATTCGGTTCTGTGCTGGAATTAATTTAGGACCAACAAAACCTCAGAAATAACCTCTTCTGTTCCTCTGCACAAGACCCTAAGGTGCTGCAATCATGGCCCATGCAGTCTAATATCATCTGATATCATGTCTCAATGGAATTTAAAACAGAGTCATGGTAACAGATAGTATATCCACTTGAATCCTACTTCAGACTAAAAGAGAATGAGTTATCTTAAACTACTTTCAAGATTATTCTAATAAAAGTAGCTTTGCCTTTGAAATTAACAAAATAAATTCAAAATCTAGAAAAGCAGCTAACAGACATTTTTTTTTTTTTATGAAAGCTTAGTTTCACCGAAGTACATTGGGGCTTATCACAAAATTTCTTCATAATGTATTCTTGTCTTTTGCCTGAGGGTGAGATTTTTGCCCTTCTGTTCTTAGGTGCCAGGTGAGTAAATGAAATAAGAGCCAGAGTTGAGTTCTGAAGGGGGAAAAAATATAATAAAATTAATCAGAATCTTGTAAATTTCCATCATTCTTACTTCCAGAAATAAGAAGAGTGTGTCATCTCCTATATCCACTTCAAATGAGTTTTATGAAGAAGCCATAATCCATTAACTTATTAGAAGATTCAAAAAGATGCACATGGTGAACACATCCCATCTGGTTTCTGTCTCCAGAGACAATGGTACACTGTGGTACATGTTTCCTGCAGGTAACTCACAGAAGAGGGCAATGAAGCTTTGCTGTTGGTATAATCAGCAATATTATCTGATTCTATGATGCTCAAGTTCCCTCAGATTTTAAGAGACAATGTTCTTGTTGAGCCCTCAGTACTCAGGTAAGATATAAAACTAAAGTCTGAGATAGTGACAGTCATTTAAAATAACACTCAGGTGTCTGCGAAAGGACTTTAATGTAGAAAAATCTGAGGATTTTATTGTTGTTAGATGTATTTGTAGGAGCTGTAAATCTTATTAAACAGATTCCATTTCACGCATTTTGAACCTACAGAGTAGAAAGGAAGAATTTGTGGATAGCAGAACAATCAGTTTAATTTCAATTAATTTTAATAGTGTGAGCTAGCAAATCAGATTTGTAAGTATTTAGGGAAAACACAATGATGAATATTGGCCAACTTTGACCAACAAGCACAAATAGTAATAAGGTAATCTAATTCCTGTCTATGATGTTGCAACGGTAATACAGAAGGAAAAGCAGTAGAAGTCATAAAATTTGCTTTCTATGAAGATTTTGTGCAAATGGCATTTTCGTTAACAAATTAGGGAAATATAATAGAATCACAGGTGTTGGGCATGGAGTGAAGCATTTCAGTTGTAAGAGTAAAGTAGCAATATGTTTATTGATATAAACCAGCAGTTTAGCAAAGTTTAACAGTTAATGCAATAGTGGCTTAAAAAGATTAGATGGCAAAGTGCACTTTATTTTTTGCTGCATAGAAGACAGGGTCAGGCACAACTTTCTGACCCTCCTGTTGAATCATGAGCTTCAGAAAGAATGCCTTTGTGTTCTAAATTTCTATGGGGAGATTAGGTGTGGCTGAATCCAAACTTTGTCCCAGACTTGGCCAATGATTTATGTTTAAAGGATTATAAGTGCACAATCAATTATTTACATTACTTAGCTAAGATTTCAGAGTTTCAGCACACTTATTCCCAATTAATTTATTGAGATTTGATGTGAAAAGGATTCTCTCAACCTCAAGAATTAACCTTAAGAAGCAGCCCTACTCAAGGAAAGATCTTGGCGTTCACCCTGCTGCCATGTAGGAGAACTCAACAGGCCCAGGGCTGTCCATTACCTATGAAGTAAGATGACTGACACATAGTCATATCTGCACCCTTACTGCAGAATTTAATTTCTTCCAGACTTGGCTTGACTTGGACTTTAACCAGCACTGTAGGTAGAGGGTGTGTTGCTCAAATTAACCCTTGGTGACTGTGTCGTTGCCCGTTTCCCATGAATTGGCTTTGAGCCATGCAGCCATCACAGCAAGACACACCCATTACAGCTGCTACTGGTGTTTATCAGTGTTATGGAAAATAAAGGTCAGGATGAGGATGGGGGTGAGCACACAATCACAGTGGGAAATGTAAAACTGGTTCCACACTTAGAGCTATCAACAACTCACTGTGTACAAAGAGCGGTGAAGAGGCAGAACAGGAACTGTCATGAACAGGAACTTTCATGAAAGTAGTGATGTTTCATATTCATGACAGGCAGAAAATAACATGCTTTAGAAGTTTCAGAACATAAGAGTTCAGAAACATCTTACAAACCACAGAACTTTTTTTGAGCTATGCATCAAATTAAGCTTTTAGAATAAACAGAATAAAATAACAAATAATCAACCCATGTGATATTAACTTATGAGTTCTACAGGGACTTAGAAATTAAATTTCTGAAATGTAGTAAGAAATTTATTAATTTTAAAAGGTGCTTCACAGAAATAAATACAAATAGTTAAAAAAGATACTATCAGGAACTGACATAGCTAAAGACAATCATGTCTGATTTTCATGCTGGAAGACAAAGTGTAAAAATAAATATAACTAGTAGTGAACATAATGCACATGGGAAGGTTAGTATACTTTCTGAAAATGAAATTATAGGTCTTGCAGAGTTACCGGAGGTCTTTCAAGGACTGCTTCACATCTGGATAAAGCGTAAGGAGAGGGTGCTACTGTCATGATTTAAGCCCAGCTGGAAACCCAGGAACCAAGCAGCCACTCACTCGCTCCCTACCTTTCTTCCCCCCGGCTCCCAGAGGGATGAGGAGGAGAATCAAAAGAATGTAACTCTGACGGGTTGAGATATGAACAATCCAGTAACTAAGGTATAACACAAACCACTAATGCTACCAGGTGTCCCTGCCCATGGCAAGGGGGCTGTAACTAGATCTTAAGGTCCTTTCCAACCCTAACTATTCTATGATTCTATGAAATAACAAGGGAAGAGAATACAACCACTCACCACCCGCCGATCGATAACCAGTCCAACCCAAGCAGTGATCTAGCCCTTCCGGGTCCCTGCCCCCGTTTTATATACTGGCCATGACATGCTGTAGTATGGAAAACCTCTTTGGCTAATTTGGGTCAGGTGTCCTGTCTCTGCTTCCTCCCGGCTTCTCCTCCTCCCTGGCAGAGCATGAGACTCAGAAAGTCCTTGGTCAGGTAAATATTACTGAACAGCAACTAAAAACATCGGTGTGATCACCGTTGTTCCCAGGCTCAAAGTCAAAAACACAGAACTGCACCAACTACTAAGAAGGAGAAAAACGACTGCTTTTGCTGAACCCAAGACAGTTGCCACAATCTGAACAGGAATCAACAGCAGAATGCCGTGTTGTGAAAACAAAAATGGCAAATTGGAGCAACAGCTATAGGAGTAATATAATTCTGATTTCCTTAGAACTGGTACCACCTCAATATGTAGTTTTCTTGGGATGCCCTTATAAAGAGCTAGCAGAGTGCTTGGATAGATTAATCAGGAGATAAAAGAAGAGAAAGAAAAGATCTTAAAAGCATACATTACAAGAAATTATTAAAGAATCTGACCTTATATAGTTAAGAAAGACATGACAGAGGTTAGGAAAACTTGTAAATCTTCAAATCAAAAAGGTCATATAGAAACAAATAATAAATTCTATTTCTTTCTCCATGTCCAGGGCTAGTAGGATAAGAATAAATGAATTTAAGTTTATGCAAGGATTTGGGAAACCATTACTAAACTCCAGATGAAATTCAATGGGACATAGTATTTATCTCTAAACACAAAGCATTGTGTGGATATCTATCTGGAATGTCATGGGGTAGAAAAGAGGGAAGGATTATAGAGTTTAGAACATCCTTCCCAGACTAATTTTCTATGATTCAGTAATTATATCCACATGTTTCTAGTTCTATTTGAGGAATTTTAATCTAAGCACCTGATTACAATAGTTCTTCAATAGTTCAGTTATTACTTTAATTATAAGATTTCAAAAAAAATATTTGTTTTCTCATTGGAAAGCAGCAATCCAATGCTTGTTGGGAATTGCTAAAGGATTCCTCAAAGACTAGTTTGGGCAACATTTATCCCAGACCATTATCATTTCAAATGATTAATTACTGATTAATGTCATATCTGGTCTCAGTTAAGAGCTGGCAATGAATGGCAAGCATTTTTTCCATCTATAACCCTGAATTAAGTTTCTTTGTCAGTTTACAGGTTGGTATAAAATATAAGGCTTTGTATGTGGACACATTTTGCATTGGAGTGTACACATGTAGTAACCAAATGGAGAAGACAGTGGCTTACTACTCAAAGAGTTCAAGAGATGTTAACAGGCAATTCTAGAACAGATGACTTTGCGCTTCCAAAGAATAAAAAAGCAGTCTATAATTTAAAGGGAAGAATGTCAAAACTATTGCTAGATCACTACAGATGAAGAAGCTTTGGGAAGAGAAAACTATTTGGGAAGGAAAGCCTTAGAGGATTCCTAGAAATTACGGGCTTGAATGGTTCCTAGGAAAATATTTACACTAACAAAACAATAGCAAACAAGTAAAGTTTAGTGTAGCTTAGGAAGAATATTTGATTATCCAGGAGAAAGCTCTCAGAAAGTAGTTATGCAGTGAGATGGATACCTTCCTTGAACGAGAGAGTCTTCACCTGAATACTGGCAATGGATAAGAAAAAAAAAAAAAGTTAATATAATTAAATAATGTCATTTTGTTACCTGTCCTTTACAAGTATCTATAACATTGCTGTGAATTTAGATACTTTTTATTTGACTTTCATAATAATCTGATTCAGACTGTGGCCATTTAAAAATGTATGGTTAACAGCAAGCTGTTCTACACTATCAGATGTGGTGATCCTTAAAACTGGGTTCTTATCAAGTTCACATCTTCCCTAAGTATTGATGTAAGAAATCTGAAAAATAAAAAATCTATTCTTTCATTTGAGCTGCATGAATAAGATGCTATATCATGAGATTTAGATAGAAAGAAATATTTTTCAGTAGTTACTATGTGGCACTGTTTTGAGCAGGGCAACTGAAGCCTGAAGGTCCCAAAGGAATTGCTCAAATGTTTTGTAGTCAAGGCAGTTTGTGTACAAACTGCCCAACCACTTGTATCTCAGTCTATTAAACAAGAAAGTATTAGTGTTTTGAAGGTACTATCAAGGAGAGGGGCTTACTTTACTGAACAAATAACAGAGGAATAGTGTTCAATCAGTACATTTCTCCTGGAGAGTAAAAGCTAAGATAACATAGGGAACTTTCAGAGTAAAAAAATCCTATTCCTGACTAAGGACTGCTTTACCCAAGAGAATCTTCACAGCCAGAGATGTAAACGCACCCAGAGACAACTGGTTGCTTTTGACATCAGGAAAGCAAGACATAATGCGTCTGTTGAGATGGAGTGTAGAATATAGGACTGCAAGAGTGGGATAAAAGCCAGAATAGACAGAAGCTTTTATAGTCTTGGAATACATCATGAAGAATGGGGAGTACACTCGGAGGAACTGGCTGGGGAAGAATAGGAATTTATCCTTGCCTGGGAAGGTATAGGGCGCCTCTCACTAGTAGAGTTGCTACTCAGTTGCAGGCATACTGCCTCTTCTTTCATGGTAAGCATAGAATGGCTAAAACCAGAGAATCTGTAGATGGCACCACAGATAAAACTGTCACTGCCAGAAAGTCAGAGGTATCACTGTGTATTACTGACACAAATACTGGGACGTCAGAAGAGTTTTGAGATGGAGATCAGCCCTGTGAAATGAGACCACAGGCCTACAAGAAGATTTTGCGTACCAGAAAAGAAACTCTTTCCATGTCGAAATCTTAATGTGCCACTGCAGGCACAAAATAAAAAGAAATGTCTCATGGAAAAATTTATCTGTACGGAGAGATACCTCAAAGATGAGGGGCCTTGTCACAGCTAGACCTGCAGACTGTTAGACACATGCTGCATTTTACAGCTAGCACATTACTCTTCTCCGTTAAAATCAAGAATGCTCCTGAAGTGCTCCAGAAATTATTCCCCTTCATTCAATCAGCAGGGTGAAGTAAGGACTGCTGCAGGTTCTGTGATTAGACCTCAGAAGCTGAGAAGAATCCTTGCTTCCAGGAAAGTCCCACTAAGATCCTCTCTCAGATGGTCAAACAGCTATTTTGAATGCTCTTTGTTGTCATTATGAATCAGGCATGATAGAGAAAAATACCCTGCCTCTAATCCTGGCAAGAAATTTTGCTATTTAATATCTTAAAGCTTTGTCCTTTCAGATAGCAAGTGAAAACTTTTACGATCTTTTAAAGAACTACAAAATGATATTTGTCTCCTAATGTCCAGAAAGAAATTGTTTAATAAACATTTCCATCAAAGTTCTTTAGGCTAAATAGAAAATATGCAACCGGAAAAGATTATAGTGGCAACATAGTGTTTACCTCATTTACTCTCCGGTGACTACAAGGTGCTTCAGTAATCTGTGTAGTTTATGCAGCCATACGGACAGAAAAAACACAAATCTTCAGATCTCAATGGACGTTTTTTTGTGAAGCAGAGCTAGATGGAAGGCGGAACTTTGTATATTCAGAGTGCTATCTGGGGATTTAAAATCCACATTACAATTGATGCAACAAAATATGATCAAAGACCAAAAGATGGGAAGAAGTGGTACAACTGGAAAAGTTGCAAGAACTCTTTTGAAGTGGAGAACATGGTGCTACCCTTAATCTTTGAAAACTACTTTGAGATACAAAATTCCTGGCAGTGGAACATTTAAGGAAATGAACAGGTTAATTAATTTACTTACAGTGTCAGGAAATGACACAGTCAAACTGTACCACAAACTGCACACATTAATAGTTTGAAATCTTATTACAGATGTAAAAATATTGTAAATATAGTTGCAGGAAAGACCCCAAACCCCTCTTCTGTCAGATGTAGTTACCAATAATGAAAAGCAACTTATTAAAAAATCAAAAGTCTGCTCTGGGAGTTAGCTCTTTCGACAGAGGCAGAACCACATTTCCCAAAATCAATAGAAAAATGTTTTTGATAAAATAGCAGGTTTTCATTAGGATCCTATCAGACAGAATTCTAGCCAGTAATATGAGGCCACAGAGGTTTGAAAACTGTAATTAACAAGGCAAAATTAAGTAGCCTTTAAGGCTTTATGTAAAGTGTAACTTTCAGCATCCTATATTAATTTAAGATGCATCTAAGTACTGCAATACATCTTTGTGCTCTGAGAACAGAATTTACATTTTCTCCACATTTCTAGGCTTTTCTTCAGTGGAATGATTTCTGATTAACCAGGAAATCGGTATTGTATCTTATGCCAGAAATACTTTATTTTTACAAGTATTCTGCTTTTATCACCAGTGGCACAACTGACA
Organism: Forpus xanthops; assembly: GCA_032466535.1. Taxonomy (NCBI): domain Eukaryota; kingdom Metazoa; phylum Chordata; class Aves; order Psittaciformes; family Psittacidae; genus Forpus; species Forpus xanthops. The sequence goes on from JASSUY010010883.1 coordinate 19,470, forward strand.
GTTTTGCTGTTTTGCCATCTTTTAAAATTAGAAACCAGCAAGAGTATGCAATTGATTATTTTTTTTTAAAATCTTTAAAATTATCTGTGCAAAAATGTTTGAAAAATGTAGTTATTACCAAATAGTCTGTAGTAAAAGATAAACAAGGAATAGGAAAAATGTACATTTTTGAGATTTTCATTGTTTTATACTTAATTTGCATATTTGATGTCTTGATTAATAGATTTTGTGATCCATAGACTAGGTAACATTTCATTGAATCAGCTCATTGCATCCCAGATCAAGATGGCCCAAGCCTCCTGATGCAGAATGGTAGATATAAACTGCAATTTTGTTCCTTAGGAGGTATGTGAAATTAAAAAAAATATATACTAATTTGTTTTTCTCTAAAAGTGATGTTGTTAGACTTAAGTTTTGATACCTTTAAAAGCCCCACAAATGTAAACGTATTCTGAAGCATGGAAAGTGGCCTTGCATTCAATGCTGTATTACACCATATAGTATAATAAAGAAAGAGGCTTTAAGTAAAACCTCAAATAAAATCCCTGTTGAGAGGGCACTCAAAGCATTGGCTAATTAAAAGCCTACATTTTAATCCTATAATTTTGGGTACATCTGTTGTGCTTAACTTGCGCCAAAGTATAAACTATAATGATTCTTTGCAAAGATATTTTTTTCAATGCAAAGAGGCATTCATATATACTATCCATCTCTTAATATTTTACAGGAGAATAAAGTGATGCACTGGGTGAATTATGTTCTCTAAAATTATTTTTTCCTTTTATTCTTCTTGTCCTTTGAGATTTAAAAATCTTCTGACTTCATCCCTAAGCAAGGCTTATGTAACCACTCTGTTTTTTCTAATATGTGGCACTGCTATAAACACAACTTTAAATGCAACGTTTGATTTTCTTGCTCTTGTATCATAGCAATATCTTGTTGAGCTTTCTATATAATCACTTGTATTATTTTCTTGCTTCCTGCAGCACACTTCACCATTTCTGGACTTTTTTATTGAGAAAACTGTAATTTTTGTCCTGTGTCTGCCTTTTAGATTGTCAGTCACACCTGTTTATGTTCTGTTGTTTTGTTTGGATGGAGGTTGGATTATTTTGTTGTTTATCTTTTTGCTTTTCTTTTTTTTTTTTTTAATTTGTTGGGGTTTTTTTTTAAGCAAGTAGGAGAAAAAAGGTCTCAGAGAAAACCAGATGCTCAAAAATGTGTGAAAATTGGTGACTGGGTAGGTTTCAGTGACACTGTAAATGACCATTTTCAGGGAAAGACAACTAGAGCACAATAAGCTGGGCAATCCCCAGCTCTGCTCTGACTTATCTCTACATCGCTGCATCACTACTCTCTCTCAGTCACCTAGAGCATCCTTTTCCCATTACCCAGTTCGTTCCCCATTTAAGGGGTTATAGGTAATGTTGAAAGAGCTGAAAGTGCTATACAGGTACAACCAACATACTTCACTAGAGGTGGGCCCTGAACCAAAAGAAGGGACAAGAGAAATGAGCATGAAAAGAAGGGGAGAGAAGAATGAAGAAGAATATGGGACATAGGAAATAAATTTATAGCATGTCAGCTTCATTAGTTGCTCATGCAGATATTTTATTGTGGAGGGAGAACCCTGGCTGAGAACTTGTACTTTGTAGTACATTTTGGGGAAGAATTGTCATATTTTGACTTAAAGATCCTGTAAGAACAAGAAGGAAGAAGAAAGAACAAAGGTATGAAGGGAAACTGATTCAGACTTTTATTTCTTCTCTATACTTGGAATACCAAATTTTCCATGTTTAAACTGTGAATGAAGTAGATGGGAAATTATGGAAGTATCAAAAGGAAAGGTTGTTAATGAAGACTTTTTCTTTGAGAAAAGCAAACCAGCTAAAATTGCTAACATTTAGATGCAGTAGTATGGCTAAGAAATACTTAAGACTAAGCACAGCTTTGGAAAATAACCTGGAAAAAATCTTTGGCAGATAAATTGACAAAATGATCTAATGTTTTTTATTGTCATGTCAATGGATGGGAAGGCATAAAAGTGTGACTAGAATACATTCTTACATGTATTAAAATTAGTTAAACCCAGAATTATCTCACCTTAAAAAGCCTATTTTTGAACCATATCTGTGCTGGAAAAACAAGTCATATTATAGAAGAGAAAAGGCATATGGAGGACATCCAGCTAAGCAATGATTAGAGGCAAACCAGCATATTCAGGAGTTTGGTTCTGCTCTATTAAAGCCTGTTTTGAAAACAACTTCAAATTGTTTCATTTGATCATTTGAGGAATAAAAGCAACACTGGTAGGGTTTTCTATCAAATTATGCTTGCATTTTTTTCCTTAAGTTTTTGAATATTTTTTTTTAAATTCAACGTATGGAATTTCAGAGCTGAAGTACAAATATGCCTTCACTTATGTTAGCTGTTTGAAAATGCAGCAGAAAATATTTATTATGAAGGTTTATTCTTTTCATCACTATTTATTCAGTGATGTCTTATTTAACAATAGAAAGTCTGTGAATAAGTAGCAATAATAAAATAATAATAAAGAAAGTGCTTTGAGACTCTCATTTTTCCTTTTTCAAGAGAGGAGGCATTTTTATTGTTTTAAAGGCTACTTGCTTTTGACCATCTGACAGCCCTTAATTAGATTAAAACAAAGCCTATTACCATTATCCCACTATAAATTTACAAATACATCAAGTAGGCACACTTGATTTTGTAAGAGAAACGAGATATAATTAGATGTCCACCAAACCAGAATGAGATAAAGGAAATATTACCTTCCAAAAATAAGAAAGGAAGAAATCTTGTCACTGAGGATGTCCTTGATTTAAGTAATGGGAACAAAGCTGCATAATTTTAGGAAGCCTACTAAGGATCCTACTGAAGTAATAAAAATATGGAAGGTGCCCTATATAACAGAGATGTACTAAAGCATCCCTCAAATATGATATAATTTCCTTTAGTATCTGTTTAATACTGCATTTGACTTTCAGCTGGATTTCAGATCCTTGTGCCCTTACATGAGTAAGGAATTGGCATGTAAAATACAACCACATGAAAGTACATTTCTTAGAGGAGTATTGAGTGATCTGGAATATCTACCCTCTTAAGAAAAACAATTCACTGAATTTTTCACTTAGCAAGATCTCAATCCAAGACTTAATTATTATCAATTACATTAGATGTTAGTAAAGTTAGGTAATCAGAATCTGCCCAGAAAAAAAATAAGCTACAGCATGAGAATACAATTTTAGTAAAGTATTATAAGAAATGCAATCTCATTAGAGAAGCCAGCCATCACACTGAGAAGGATAGTGTCTTCTAAAGTGGAATTGACAGCTTGTAAAGATTTCTCAGTAACAGATTTTCCCTATCTAAGTTAAGGTTGCTGAATCACTGCAGTAACTATTACCTCCTTTGGCAGGGGTTTCCACAGTTCATTCTCTTTCAGAAAGCTTTAGACTAAATCATAAACCTTAAACTATAGAGCGTCAGCAACAGAAAACTAAACCCAAATCTTTTTAAGCCACATTTTTAATTATATCTTTAAACACTTTAGGCCACCTTATAGGTACTTCTAAAACTAAGATAATGTTTTTTTGTCAAATAGATTCTTTCCTATAATAACCTAGATACTAGTTTGTAAACTAGGTTAGAGAGAATGTACAAAGACTCTATTACAGCATTTTTAACAAATACACTATCTGTTCTAGCCTGTAGCTCAGTAATACAGTATTATCAGTGCTATCATTTCAGTATTGTCATTGCTAGCAGATCACAGAATTTTTACTAAGTTTATGAGGCCTCAAGACTACAGCTTCTCAAGTTTACTTTGTCTAACCTTGCCTTAACCTGCCTGGAACTTTCCTTTGACATGATTTAGCTATAACAGTATTTTTCTCTTACAGCCAGATGACTATGTTTAATTGATTTTAATGCAACTTGTTTTCTTATAGTATAACCATATTTTTATATAAAGTTGCAGTAAGTAGTTGTTCTGTATAAATGAGGTATTTGTGACTACTGTCATGAAGCAATGCAGAGAATTAAAGGCCTGATATGTTAGTGGAGGCTTTGAGAAGAGGAGGCAAAGGATGTAGTACAAAGGAATACAGGAATAGGATAAAGGTGAGCCACATGTTGGCATTGGAAAACCCATGACTATGAACAACTCATCAGTGGTTAGCTAAAGAAATGCAGATCTGGACAAAACTGATTTTAGAAGTATCATAAGTGTACTATATATAGCAAATTTGGATGCAATGTGGGCTTGCAGACCAATGAATAAAAAGTATGTAGAAGACAATTAGCAAATAAATTAAATGACCCCAGCAGTTCCTAAAGTGAAGAAGAAACCAACAATGTCAACATTGCAGCATTCCCTTTGAAGAAGCTGGGTGCTAGTGATTCATCACAGGCTGCCCTAACAGATGAAAGGATACTGAGGCAGGGTCAACAGAACACCAGAAAAAGGGTTAGCAGCTAGGAAATGTGTGATTCAATTCTAACAGTATTAATATTACTGAGGGATTTCGTGGTTTACTTTGGTTTGCTTTTTTATTTTTTGCGTGGTGGTATCCTTTTCTTTATGTTCCTTACTTTCTTCTTTTTGTTCATTGTACATGTTGGCCAACTCTTAATTAAGCTGCTAAGATTCCAGTTACACTAATAATTAACTCCTGGCTTTACATATAATCACTGTTTATTTTTACCTGTAATGTTTTTTAGCAACAGTATGGATATTTTGATAATAAAATTCCATTGTAGCATATATATCTTTATTGAAAACCTGTGGAGCCCCTATCTTAGGTTAAAGAAAATTCTATGTTAAAATGGTAAACCAGATTCTTTTATCCGAATAAAATTACTCTAGATAAATCTACTGGTTTTCAGCAGAGATCATATAACTGCATATAATGAAATAATAAAAAATGCCTAGCTTTTACATAGTGCTTTTTCCAAGTAGGTCAGTAAAGGATGCATCATTTGTCCCATTATAGGCAAGAACTGGCAGGAATGCAGACTCAGGATCATTATCATTTTGGTGTTAAAATTTTCTATTTTCTATGCACTATATGACACTGAAAGTTGGAAATTTATATGTGGATCTACAGAAGAAGACATAAATGATCTAGATGACCTTACACATAAATTATTCTAATCTGGTAGTGGATTAGCATGCTTTGGTTAAAGATATGCTTCAGGATTCAGGATTCAATCTAATACTTGTTGGAGCTATTAGAATAATTCCCTATGAAAAAGCCTGTAATGGGATCCACAGGTCATTGTAGCCCTTTTAGACTCCCATGCAATAAACATTTTACAATTATCTTTTCCAATAAAGAGGTGCAGTAAAATATTCATAAAGGATGTGGATTTCCTATTAAAAAATGAATATAAATTATTATATGATATGTAAAAGCTGGAGACTTTAATGTTAACTCTGAATTCATCAAAAGTTCCAAATCATTTGGCTATTGTCAGTTTAATGCATGGTTCTTACATTTTTCTCAAGAATGTAGTGCACGTGGTTAGTGAATAGAAACTAGAGAATTTTCAGCAAAACTCACAAACCAGGTTCGAGCCCGCTTTATGCCATTCATGTTTCCCAAATGGCTCCTAAGCACACTACAGATCATTCAACAGGGATCCATTTGCTGATACATGTGCATTAGATCGAATGCTGGAGATCTGGCAGACAGTGTTACAACAAGGAGAAGTGACAGATAATGGTGATGGTCCATCACTCTGTTGTAATCATCCCCCTTTATAGCACCTGCTGGGGGCTCTCTGTTAACTGCACAGGTGGAGCTGCCTGGCAAACTGCTCTTGGATCACCATCAGAGGACTGAAAAGATCTTCTCTAGTTTGCCTCTTCCCACTTGCCCAGCTGATAAAGAGAAAAATCTGCACATGGAAAAATATACCATATACTCCACATGATCTGCTCCAGCCAGGGCAGTCAAGCAGGAAAAAACAAAAGGGAAAAATCTGTGAGCAAAACCAAAACACATTACCAAAGTCTTGTCAGGGCTGGAAGCAGTCAATACACTAGGGGACTGATACTTAGCATGGCTAAAAGACTTTTCTGAAGTATTTGGTTACTGAAACACATTTTTTACATAAGTATGAGAAATATACTGTGCATAACATTTTGAAGGCCAGGTTCGATGAGGCTCTGAGAACCTGATGTAGTGGAAAGTGTTCCTACCCACAGCAGGCCCCTTCCAACCCACACCATTCTATAATTCTGTGAGTATACAACTGTATTTTACAGCAAACAGTAAATTCTAACATGAAGAAATTCATGCTATTTCAGTCATGTAATACTCTCTACTCAATAAAGTAATGCTGTTAGTCTTACATCCATAAATTTTCTATTTGCTATAGTTATTTTACTCTCATTATTGATCAGCAATCAAAACCTAAATCCAAATGAGTACATCACCTTTTAGAATCATTGCAGAGAAGGCGTTCACCTGACAGTGCATTTCTCTGCAATTTCAAAATAAGATCAGCTTCTGAAACACAGATTAACCTTGTCTCCTGATCAAACTCTGCTGGATTATTTGGCCTTGCAGAAATTTATCTCTAAACAATTTATCTTCTGTAACAATATAGAAGAATGTTAACAAATTTTGATTTAACTTAGTAGAAACTTCAGAAACTAGAAGGATTTTTATTAATTATTTCATTTAATAACAAGTGATCTCTAGCTGAAAAACAATGAAGTTTGCTAATGAATTCTAGGATACTGTGCACTCTTTATGCTTTAGTACTTCTGAATATGAGAGGTATATACAGAAATATGTATCATTATGGGTTAAAAACAAACTCTGAAAACCCATAGTAAAATATGTTTTAAATTCAATGGCAGATATTTAAAACAGGGGAATATCAGGTTACAAATCTGCATGAAATACCCTGCTCTGCTTTGTAAGTAGGGCAGGTATGTAAAACTCTAAAATGAGAATATGTAAACTAACAGCTAAAAATTGCAGTAAAACATACAGCGTCTGAATCTTCAGAGCTGCAATATAAGCATGGACAAGAGTAATTTTAACTACTGAATGAACATACTTGGTAGAATGAGAGTAGCTGGTCATAAATCCTGGTTAGCACAAGGAAACACTGTATAATCAGAGAGGGATCCCATTCTCAGATCATTCCAGGGATTTGCCCTTTTTGAACAAATGGGTGGAGACAACTCTCATCCTTTCCTACTCACCTGGGGAGAAATAATACTTATGAATAGAACAATTTATGACCTCGGGAAGGATCCATAGGTTTAGAGATCTAAAAGGAAATTTCTTTCTACCAGACCTGTCTCAGAAAAGGACAGTAAAGATTATTTGAGTTCAGAGGACTTGGCTTGTAGGCTACCATCTGTCCAGGAGCATGGTGATGGGCCTGAGCTCTGCAGCCCCTGCTCCTAGTCCTTGAATTTGACATGTTATTGTTCATGTCTTTTAATTATGGACTCAGACTACCTAAACTGTGTAAGAGCAATAGAAGTCAACTGTGCGCTTTGTTGAATGTTTGCTGCTAATAGAGACCTAAAATGAAACACTGAAAGGATATTTCATAGCTGATTTCTAAGTCTTCCTGTAACAGCACATTGGCTGTGTGGCTACAGTTAGATAAATGAATTGAGGAGGATTGGTGACAATGAGCACTGCCCATTTAGGTTGTTATATGCAAATGCATCTCCTTGTGTATGAGAGAGGCTCTTAAAATCCCATGTATCAAAGAGTCCTTCAGGAAGCAAAACATGAAAAGTGAATTAAAAGACAGTTCACATGAGAAGGAAAAGTTGTCAAATACAGAGAAACTAAAATAGGTCTCAGAGAAGAAAATGACATAGAAAAGTCAATTGTAGCGCTAATGATGTATAAACATCTGATTTTTTTCTCCCTTCTTGTTCATACCAAGTTTTTGCATGCTGTCTTTTCCCACATTCTGTTCTGTCTACAGTTCATTTAGAGTCCTGCTATAAACTCATTCTGCAGTTTTCAATGCTTTCTTCATTGAAAAATATATTTCAGATGGTGCATAGTATCCACTTCCAGGAAGTATGTTAAAATTCTCAGTATTATTCAAGTTTTAGTGCACATGCTGACAAATAATGTACATTATTGAAAAGATGTTCTCATCAATACTGACAATACAGTTCTTATAAAAAAAAAAACAAAACAAACCCAACCCAAAACAAACTATTCTACGTCTTTGCTCTCTTTCACAAGCTTAAGTGGCACCAAAATGGTGTATAAATCCAGAGCAAAAGATAATTATGGGACTTAGCATAGACTACTTCATACCTATAAATACAGATATATATATAGGGTTATATGTATGTTTATCTATCTACACACATATGCATTCTCATAAAAATGTATAGTGTGTTTGTGTATATGTTTGCGTGTGTGTATCTTATGTATGTGTAAAAATGCTGACAAACAAAAGTTGCAGTAGTCAGATACAATTAGTATTACAGCAGGCAATAAGAAAACAGCTTTTTTTTCTTGTTTTAATCTTAAATGTAAACACTTATAAATGACATTAGCATGTAAGGCAGCAAGCAGCAATCTGTCCTCTAAGCCAATCATGATAGAGAAGGTGGATATGGCATAGAAGAAATGATGCTAATGCAAAGAAAATTGTGAGATTGGCACCTCTGGATTTTTCATAGTCCAGGTAAAACGCAAGTTAGTAACACAGCAGATCATTACTTCATGACAAATGGTTCGCTGTACTGACAGCATTTCTTTAGCTTAGCTTTGCTGGGTAATCCTCATCACAGTTTACAGGTATAATGGTTTTATAGAAACTTTTTCCTTGTGACAAATAAGCAACAGCCTTAAATGCTTAGTTTCAAATGTTAAGAAAATAATCGTACAATTAATAATGGGGAAAAGTAACAGACATCTAATCTGAAAGTAGGAGTATCTGATCTGACTGCTAACAACCACTGCAGCTATGGTTTGGAATTCATCTGCAAGCATCATGCTAATATTTGCATTGTTGAAAGGAGAATCATCAAAAACACGATCCTTCAAACTTGCCTTATTACACACTCCGTCTTAAATACAGTGTATTTAAATAAATATGTAATGTATGGAAATAAATATGTAAATGTATGTAAGTAAGGTGTAACTTAACTCCAGAACTTACACTAAATGGGAATTAAGGGCCCACAGAATAAATCCAGATCAGTCTTGACTTTTATAGGCATAATTTGTGGGTTTTGTTACAGGCCTCCAAGAGAATACATGTCAGTGAAGATGGCTTAGTAAGGTCCTGTACAAACCAAAGGTCCTATATAATGCTGCAGAGGACCTCTAATTTGCTGCATCCTGCATAAAATGATCCAGTTCTGCATCTACCAGCCTCTGCAGTCAGCGATGAGAAATGCCATGACTCCAGTTATTTTCCTTCTGTTCTAGATACCTTGTTTTTTCAGGGAGATCTCTGTGAAAGTAGCTGCCTTCCTCCTTGATCACTGCAGAAGAGGATCTGATGTACTTGAGTAAGGTAGAAGAAACATCTGTCTCTTTCTGACAGCTAGTAGTAATAATCTGTAAAACTGAAGCTATAAACATGAAGTTCCTACAACCACAAACCTGAGTTTATCCACTGATCCCAGCTCAATTTCCTAGTACGACAACTGTAAATAAATGTTGAGAAATAATGAGCTAAACTTAAAATTCATAGTAAAATGCTTTCAGATTTCTTAATTCAGTATTCTTACATTTTGTTTTCTGCTACAAAAGAAGACACAGTCTTACCGTTGACATAACTGCAGCAGAAAAAATATTTGCTCTACTTCAAACTTGCTCCATTTTCCACAGGTTCATAATGTTAAATTATAAAAAGGAAAGTCAAAACTGAAGCAGAATTGTACAGAAGCACAGTCAGCTACAAACTTGTCATGAAGGCAAGCATTACATATGAAGTTGACTATCCTTCAAAGTTTTCATAGATGACAAAGTAAATCAGGGTATGAGTAGATTTTGAAACAAACATCATTACCAGTTAGAGTGGAGAATACCATGAGCATAGTACTACTCCCTGTAATTGGAGGGGGGAAGAGATTTTTTTCTTACTCAACAACATATTATTAGGATAAATACAATAATTTGGATTATCTCTCCTTTCTCAAATTTCCATTTGTTTACATGTTTGGTAAGTCATATGTGCTTTTTGTCAGTTGACAGTAATGTCTAGTACTGGTGAGAAAAGTTTTCTTGAAAATGACATAGAATTAATGTTCATCGCTGGCAGTGTTCAGGGCTGGGTTGGACATAGCCTTGGGTGGCATGGTTTAGTGGGAGGTGTCCCTGCCTGTAGCAGAGGGGTTGGAATTAGACGATCTTAAGGTCCTTTCCAACCCTAACTATTCTATGATTCTATGCCTTATTTCTGCAGTCCTCACTTACAAAGGCACGCTAATGCCTTGCTGGAATGAATGATGTTGTTCACATTAACGTATACTGCAGTATTTGACTTCACACTAACTCTCAAATTTTCTTAACATGTTTCTTTAATGGGGAAAAATTCTTATCATTTGCATTTTAAGTCAGAGAGTAATGAATTATGTATTGGTTACTGAACTGCAAGTGAACAAACCAGTTTGTGCAGGTGCATGAGGTCAAACATACAACACTGTCATTTAAATTGTCTGGCTTTGAAGTCAGACCAAAGTTTGACATTACAGTGAGTATATTACAAATTTGGCATTAAAGTACTGTAGTTTAAAAAATGTCTCTCTCTCCCCCTTCTTCCCTACCCCCCACATTTCTTCCTTTTTTTCTCAAGATAAAGCCTTGAGAAAGTACTGAGCACTTTCTGTAAATACTCATTTTATCACATTTTCTTGATTCTATTAATTGAAAGGGACTGCAGTCATTTCAGTGTATTTAAACATCTGGAATATAGTAGATGTGTTAGAAGTGCATCTCATATGAAGAGTCTGATAATTGAAAGAGGATTTTTAAATTGTGTCACAAATGTGTAGATATAGAGCAGATATGTCCTTTTTCATGTCCATAAAATGTCAGCAAAGAGAAATATCTATACATTCTGTTCATTGTTATTACTCTATTTCACCTTCACAGAACAAAATCTGCCTTGTTTTCATCACAAACAGGCAGTTTCAAAGTATAAAAATTATAGCATTCCATCTTGAGACACAATATTCCAATCCCAATCACATAGAATTTTATTTATCTGTGTGATCACTTGCTCAAAGACTATAGGAGTGGAAATACGGTTTTCACTCAAGAAATACACCATTTGAACAGAATCGGGCAATTGTGCTTTTCAAGAATGGTCAAGTTCAGCTTAGCACTCTGATTAGTATTTATCATGGACACTTCTCAGTTCTGTACAGAGCATGTTAAACTTGTCAACACACACATGTGTTTGAGCTGGATTTCCTATAATAGTTCATACACCATCTTTGCTCTTCAAGACATTGTAATCAGCATTACTTTCGTTATGTTTTTTTTGCTACTTCCTTCTGTATATGAGCCTTTTCTATACAGAGGAAAGTAAATAGTAGACCCAGTGCACATATTCTTCTTATTCCGCATTACAAGTCCCCATTAAAGTGTAACTGCACTAATAAACTCTTAATATTTTTCGGTCATATATGTTATCCATAATATGGCATTGTAAGCAGAAAATGTGTGTTTATGCGCAAAAGAACATTCTAGTTATGCTCAGTGGCCTGTTTGTAGCTTTAAACGTCCATTTCTTCTGTGGCTTATATTGGACAATGTTGCTCAGTTCATATTTCTGTCTCCCCCCATTCCAGTAAAGTTTACTTCTCTGCTCCCCTAGTTTTTCAAAAGAGATATGCAGGCCTACTGCCTGTCTCAGTTAATGTTTTTCACTAGGGGATATATAATGTGACATATTATACAATGTGTCATACCATATGTTTTTAATAATGCTTCTGACATATAGCACTTATTTAAGCATTCTGATTTATAGTTGAAATAAGTGCAGACAGGATTTCACTGTAAGAGTGTACTAATTTGCTTTAGGAATGAAAATTATTGTTTAAAAGTTCACCAAGTCTCTATCCGTGTAACAGAAATTGTTTAGTGATTTTTAGTTTGAACCTTCACAGACCACGACACTTCAAGAAGAATTAAAACCTTTGTTTCATACTTTAATGAACGTAGTTTCTCCATGTGGCACCATAAATCTTCTTACACAGAAGAACTCTTAAAAAAATTAATTTCAGATAGAAGAAAGAACTCTTCTCAAAATTAAATAGTGAAAAATGTTGGCTCAACAATAATTAAAAATAAACCTCCATGTGCTTGCTTTAGTTGTTCCTTATAGCTAAATCTTCTATACACAACCTCCAGGAATTCATACACACATGTATATGTGTGTAAACAGATCCAGGCAACTAAGCTTAGAATTATAAAAAGTAAATATAAAGATTGATCTCTACAACTATAAAACATTTTGGGTTATTACAAGATTATCTGATGAAGTAGTCAGTGTTTGTCAACATTTTTCTCTTTTGAGATAATGTAAAATCCTCTTTGAAAGTGATGACGCCATTATTTTTTCCAGAAGTACATAAATGATGGAAAGTGTTATCTACTTATTTTGTCCACCCTCCTGTGGTAAAGCAAGATGGTTTACTTCCCAGGGTCTAATCTGGCTCACAAGAAATTCTTGGAATAAGGTGGGGAAGGGGTCAGATGTGGATGCATTGTACAGCAGCTTGGTAGTTTTATTTAATATTCAGGGTTAAGTCAGAGAATAGGAATTTATACGGAAATTGTGACACTCAGCTATATTACATTTCTAAGCTTTTAAGTGACACAGTAACATTCAGTATTTCTGGTGCCTAAAATTAGTTCTTGCATACGTAACTAGAATAAGGGTAATTTTAATTTCTAAGTAGCTAAAGCATCTCTTCAGATATACTGAATATATTACCAGATATGCTAGGTATAAGATATACAAAAATTTATTAAGGCCTATGTCTGAATGTTGTGCATTCTGAGAATTCAAGAAGAAATTTGAAAGGATAATTCTAAAAAAAAAAAATTACATCTCATTTCAAGGAAACAGATAATATTAGTTAAAATGCTTAAGATTGTCAAGGATGAATGAAAAATGCATGTACCAAATGACTATGCATATAACTGATCACAGCTTCCACATATGTATATTTGTTATAGACATGTATAGCTGCTTAAGTGTACCTATTTAATGAAAACACTGGAGTACAATCTGTTCCTGTTTTACAATGCTTTCCTATATGTATATCAGAATGAGATAGTCTTATAAAGGTAAGATTAAATCTGACAAATTGAAGTAACAAATGGTTTAACTCTTTGAGAGACAGAGATTAAAATATTTGTCTTTTAGAATCTGAAGAGAATGTGAACATACAGTAGAACATTTGGAAATATTTCCAGGAATGAAAGCCCAGAAGTTAGATTGATATTTTTGTTTTTCTGATTTACCTTTTAGATAATCAAATCCTTATTTTAATAAACTTGTTTATATAAATACAGCAGGATTGTTTTATTTTTTAAATAACTCTTTACTGAATATGCCAACAAGATAATATATAGTGTATAGTGAGGTTTTGAAGTTAACAATGTGTGCAACATGGCAGATTGCAGAAAACAGATAACGCAGACTTCAAACCATCTATTTTTCCATGTTAAAGATATAAAATATATCAAACACAGAACAGAATCAAGTGCGCATATCTCAGTTAAATTCAATTTTATGAAAGATCATCTTCAGGTATTTGGGACCAAGTGAAGATAACACTTTTTTTAGAAGCATATCTGTATCAGAATTCAGCTCTCATGAGGCACATTTACACAGAGCCCCAGTATAACATAATAAAAGCTTGCCAAATCTCTTTTGAACTAGTTTTCCAGATGGACCACTAGCCAGCGTCCTTTTAAAGAGCATGACATTGTTTGCTGCACAAAATTTTAATGCCAAATGCTTCAGTATTGCCTGTAGTATCATTTGGGATACAACATGCCCTGTTCAGTAGAGTTCAGGGAAGGAGTGGTCACCAGCTTCCTAGGATTACCTCTGTGTTTAGAAGAGAGCATCAGGCAGGATTTGATGAGGCTCATAGCCAGTAAATTTTGGTTTTGGCACCCATTTCTATTTTGTTTTTCCACTGAGCTGGAAAGATAAGTCATAAGTAAACCCACCATTCTTACGTTCTAAAGAAAAAACTTTAATATCTCCGTGTTAAATTTAAGGTGAAGAAGTACTATAAATGGAGAACTCAATAGGAATTAACCACTTCACTGTCAAAAGCTGAGACTGAACTTTCACTTCAATATAATTAATAAAGTGCCTTATGTAGACCCTTAAAACCATAACAACACCACAATATGCATAAAGTTATTTTGTTTGCAAAGTTAAAATCAATACATTTCTCAGAGGGAGGAATTTTCTCTCATGGAAAGAGAAAACGATTGACAGAAAAATACAGTTGAGCTATTCTAGTAGCAGACAGCATATAAAACAGCTCCTTTATTTTTCTCTTTTACTTGACATTCATCATAGTTCTTTATTGGCTAACAAGGAAAACTGCTAGTAACTTTTCTGCCAAAAATAACAAAATCCTTAAACATACTTACGAATAAATTCAATGATAATATCTCCAATAAAAATGTGTTACCACAAAGTCCATGCATTTATCAGGTGTCCATTTCTGCCAGCAAAGCTACATGCAAAGGAACACTTGTTACAGTGACAGAGTCTGTGAAAATGAGGACCTGTTTGCAAATAAGTCTTCAGAAGGAGCCCAAAGACTTGTCAAAGCAGCATCACAGCATATTAGTTGTGATACTGCTTTAACATAATTTCACTTAAAGGTTTAGTTTATTCCATTCACCAATCCTTTCTGTTCATTTATGCCAACTATTAACAGTATACAATGGGAGACAGGTGAGACTGTAAACCACTCATTTTCCTCCAGAGCCAATGAACATGTTCAATTCAGGACCCAAAAATGAACATTTTGGGTAAATTGTATAACCACATATTTGTGACTTCTGCTCTACAGCCTGTAGTTAGTATCTGTGGTTAGATATTGGCACCAATGGAAAATGACCCTATTTTTATGAAGTCTAAGCAAAAACCTACTATTCTTAAATTTTACATCACCAAAAGATTATTGCCTATTTTTAATTCTGACTTGTTCCAAATACTTTACCTAGCGAAAATTGCCCCTTACATGTTTATCTAGTTGTGACCTGAAATTAAGTCTCAGCTGTTTGTGTGGCTGACACTTTGAAAAGTCCTGGACTCTACTGCAGGCTGAAATACACCAACCATTTCAGAGGTGGATAGCAATTAGAATTGGGAGAAACACTCTTCAAATGAAACATATGACCTTTCAGTTGACTATGGCTGTGAAATTTTTAGATAATAGTTCCAGCTCTAAACATGAATTTTGGTATAAGTGGTTTGCTACTTTTTTTCAAAGGAGTATTTATAGAAAAGAGCATCCCATGCCAATATATATATATACTTCCTCATACTGAAAAGAAGCATAAACTATGCCACCTTTAATATTATTTTGATTTTTGATCTGAGTAATAGTCCACAGAGAGATATATACATTTCATCATCTAAGATCAAAAAGAACAGCTCGTGGAAGCCTTCTGTTTTTATCCTGTCAGGGAAGTAACTGCATTTGTCATCAGTTTGGGCTTGTGGATCACTCACCTGCAGTATGGCTGAACTCCCTGAATAAGTCATTTGCCACAACTAATGACCTAGCTCATTTTGAAACTACGATACCCTGAAGACTAGAACAAAAGATGTTCATCAAGGAGGACAAAGATTCCTCCAGCACTAGTCACTGAAGTATGAAATTCTAGTAAGCACATACTTTCATAGGATGTCTTTTGAAATCAAACATACAGATAGTTATTTCAGTGTAATTAAATACTACATCCACACCCAATGAGAATCTCTGGTTCTACTTAATTTCAAACAAACTCCAGCATGCAATGGAAGCGTGCATAAGCACAACTATTTGCTGCTTGTCTGGCAGGCTTTGGCACATAAAACATATTAAATAAACAAAACAAAAGTATCAACCTTCTCATAACAATCTTCAGTAAATAGGTCACAGAAAAAAAATGCTTTGCATAGACTTTTCTATCTAGAATTATCCCATTTGAAATCACATGGCAGCCTTTTACTTAGCAAAATTTCAGTGACTTTACTATTACACTAGCCATACAGGTTTCCTAAAATACCTGTAACAGCTGGAAAAAATAACAAATATATAGAATATAAAGTAGAATTTCAAAATGTGATTATAAAAGGTGTTGGGGGAAGGATGCTGCTTCTTGTGCAATGATTGTACTTTGCCATCAATCATAACTAGATTTATTTTGCTACTGCAGAAAATTAGTACTGTCATAGAAACTGCACACTCACAGACTGCTAGGTTTCAAAAACGCGTTGAGAGAAAGGAGCAAAGGATTAAAACCCTCTCTCCCAACATAAGCAGCCTCATAAAGTAAAATGTCTAAGCATTTCACAGTGAAAGTGCTTCAGCCTTTACTTCCGATTCACTTCTAACAACATCTCTTTGTCCCTTGTTGGTCACTGTAAAAAGTCTTCTCTTTGGTTCCCTCAGGAAAGTTTATTCTCTCTTTTGTCTTTGTTGTGAACTTTTGCTTGTCCACAAGCAAAAAAGTGATCTGCATTAAAAAAAAAAAAAAAAAAAAAAAAAAACAAACTGAAAGAAATAAAGAATTAGATTTTACCACTGAGCTGGCAAGAAAAAGAGTTCTTGGCAGTCACAGAGTCAATGGAGCGGCTGGAACATTATATAATTTTGAGAGCAGCAGCATGGTTTTAATACAAGCATGATGTTTCACATAGTGCATGAAAAGCTCAAGGACTCAGAAGGTATTCCAGCCAAAGAATTTGAGGGAACAAAAAAGAAAATTCTAAGCCCACCTACTACTTGTAAAGCACGGACCATTGTGGAAAACCTCCAAAAGCTGAAGATAAAAGAAGGGAAATTCAAAGCAACAGTGTGTACTTGTGTTCTCAAAATTCCTCAGCTAATCAAATACTTAGTTAATGTCTGTCTCTGTATCCCTCTGAATAGGGGAGAAAAAAAACAAACAACAACCAAACAAACAGAATTTACACATTATTTTCCCTGCGGAACATATTTCAGTTCATAACAGGCTTGGAGGCCTCTCCAATAATAAATAATTTTAAAAAGATCTTTCTTTTTTTTCTCTGTTCATTGTTTGTTTGGTTGGTTGGTTGGTTGGTTTCTCTACTTCTCCATACTGAACTCCATCCCTAAATCAAATAGGCTTGAACCATAAAAGTCAATAGAAACCTTTCCATTGGCATCATTTTCTGCACCATATTTTCAGTAATATACACTTTTAGATTCCAAAATCTACATGAATACTGCATAGCTGGGAGCACTCAGAATTTCACACATTCAGGCTTCACCTGAACATGCTGTGTCAACAACTGCTGCTCTATTAAAGAGAGGTGCAACTTAATGACAACTATCTTGATACATACTGATAACCTTCATCTCCCACTGAGAAGGGTCAGAGAATGCCTAAAGCTTCTTAATCATAATGAAAAACAAGAACAGTTTCTATCTTAAAAGTTATATAGTGTTGGAGGAGATTTTCAGAGTAGCTTTTCTAAACAGGAATCAAGGTCACTTTGAGTTTGACACTGAGCTCTGTCTACCTTTCCTATTCCAAGTATATTGGGAAAAAATAATCAAACAAGAACATAACCTTTTTGGTAGCACTCAGAACTCCAGTTTTCTGTTGGAGGTAGGAAAATGCACAACTGACAAAGGGGAACAGAAGAATTGTTTGATGCTCAACAGTAACTGCTGGGTTCAAGCCAGAATGGTTGCACCCATTTAATCTGAATTGCTTTTTCTGTTCCTAGTGTCCCTGCTTTAATATGCACTTATTTTCCTGTACTACAGGACACCTAGAAACTTAACATCCTTCAGACAGCTTCGACAGCAAAGTGGTTAATGTTTGAAGAATGAGTCATTCTTTCCTTTGCCATGACATTGGGTTCTTATTGTACAACCCTGTACAGTACTTAGCAATATTTTTTAAAGTTTTAAAAAGCAAAGAGTTACAAAACCATTTGCAATTAACTTGAAATAGAAAAGATAGCACTTTTTTTTTTTAAATCCCATTATATAGTACACCGTATAAATTACAGAGTATTCAAATGCATAAATGCATCTTTGTAACATTTATCAAATGTAATTTTTTCATTGCTGTTTGGGGGGTTATTTTTCCCAGAGTTTTTCTCTTGGTCCTGGACACCCCCATCTCCCTTCACTATCACGTATGACAGTGCTCCAGGTCTGAGACATTGCTGTTGCAGTATCGCATATTGTTGGGGATGTGGCAGTCTGTGTAGTTAATACCCCCATTTGGGGTATAAATGGGCTGCAGTCTGAAATCTCCTTTAAGGAGCTGATCATTATTTAAGGAGACAATCTGGAAGCTGGTTTCCGTCATCTCCAGGATGGAGTTGTCCTTCTTGGTCCCTGCCTCGCAGTAGTCATCTTTCCGACGGCCCCGGTTGTATTTCCACTTCTGGGAGGTGTAACGCCCTTTTTTGTGCATGTGCCAGCAAAAAATGCTGAGCAGGACCACGAGGACAAATATCACTGCACCCCCAATCAACCCTGCCAGCAGAAATGGGGAGCCCATGTTCTGAGAAGTCGTCTGCTCATGGCTGGAGGGGGTATTGCTGCCATTGCTCAAAAAGGAAGCCTTGGTTGTGGCTTCTGAACAGACAGTGTCTTCTCCAGTCTGGTAATTGTTATAAGTATCCAGTGGAACCAAACAAATCCGGTATGTGGATTTGGGCTCCAAATTTACCAAACTTAAGTGTTGTTTCTCACCACTAACTATACGTTCCTGAACAATTCCTCCTACCAGACTATGGCCCATTTTAACCCATGTGAGTTTATACGCCATCACAGTAAAAAGAGACATCCAGTTAACTTGGATACAAGTATCATTCACAAAATGGATGGAGAGTTGAATCCTTTCAGATATAGAAGGTGTCACCCTTTCTCTGTTCTCCCTGTCAGGCACAGTGGGGAGTGTGACCATGGTGGGAGTGAGAGGATTATATTTGCTACCTGGAGGAGGAAATGATGAGGTGGGAGCTAATGTAGTTGACATGGCTGTAGCTGGGACTGAGGTGATGATATGTGGCAGACCAGGGGTGGTGGTGGGGCATGACAGCATATTCATATTGAGCTCCCTGACTGCCATACCTCGAACCTGCTCTGGTCCTTGGCACATAAAACCCCGTACATTGATGGAAGAAGGAATAAATTTGAGCCATTCAGTGACCCACTTAATACTGCAGTCACACAACCAGGGATTATTCCTTACAGTGAGTTGCCTTAGGTTGTGGAGATTATCAAATACCCCCTTTACCAACATCCGAAGTTGATTGTTGGAAATATCAAGACGCTCCAGCTTGTGGAGGTTTGAAAAGGCTGTAAGTGGTATATGGGTTATCTGGTTGTCCTGCAAGTAGAGCCTTAGCAGATGTGTACCTGGAAGATCGGGAGGAGGATAGGTCAGTGAATTCCGCACTATTGAGAATTCCTTGAGCTTGGAGAGGTGGCTGAAGGTACCTTCAGCTATGCCTTTATTAGTAAGAAGATTGCCATCCACAATCAGACGCTCCAAACTTGTAAGATTCTGGAAGGCCAGGTCTGAAATGACAGCAATTCGGTTTTCATCTACTCGAAGCTCTTGTAAGTCCACTGGAAGGCCTACTGGTACACTGCTTAAGTGATTCTTGGACAAGAACAGAAGCTTGAGGCTGATGGCTTCCTGGAATGCTCCATCCTCAACACCAACAGTGGAGATGGAGTTGTCATCCAGGTGCAGCTCTTCCAGCTTCAAAAGCTGAGCAAGGGCAGCCCGAGAAATGGTCTGAATGTTGTTTTCCTGCAGATGGAGAACCCTGACATTCTTGGGAAGGTTCATGGGGAATTCATCCAATTGGTTGCCATACAGGTAGACTGTGTGCACAGACTGGACATTGTGCAACTCTGCAGGAAATCCAGCATTATTAATTTGGTTATTATGGAGGTAGAGGACGGTTACACCCTCTGGTATTCCAAGAGGCACTGAGGTCAAGCTTCGCTCATTACAGTAGACAAAGTTCCGATCACAGCGGCACACTTTTGGGCAGGCCAAAGTTTTGGAGACCTGCATGTACAGCCCCAGCGAAAAGATAAGCCATGATTTCACAAGAACAGCCCAATCTGTGGGCCACATTCTAGTCCACAAACCCATTTCTAATGTAAAGAAATAAAGTACCAAAGTGTTAAAGAACTGATAACAATAATGAAGCACAGGTAGCAAAATCTCAGGTCATTAAAATTGGCTTCTATACATGTCCAGTGTTCAAGTCAGAGTTAAAGTCTTGGAGGCTAAGTATAAAATAATCCTTTTATAATTGGTCTACCTCCTACTTTTGATAAGAAATCCACAGTCTTATTAGCCAGGGTTACAAAGTTTGTTGCCTTCCTCCATGTGTGCTGAAACAAACAATAGCCGTGTCTTTGTAGGTGAGCAACAGATTAATTTAAAGCTACCAAAAGTCTTCTGTGTATGAGCTGCTTGGAGGGACAATATTTCCTGTCAGTGAAGTCTGTTGGCGTTACACTCAGCCTTCTGAAGTCAGAAAAGTCTTCATAACAGCTATCTGCCAGATCTGCCCCTCCTGTAAAAGAAAAAAAGCAAAGAAAAAGCTGAATAGCATTGAAATGTTTAATAGGGAAGATTAAGCCCATTGGAAGACTATTCTAAGGCTGTGCTCTTTATATCTTTCTGGGAAAAAAAAAAGCATTAATATTAAACATTAGCTTAACATTACTGTTAAATAGTCTTGAAATATATTTGAAATGTATTTGATGTAAAGACACTGCAGTGATTGAAGGACTTTCAGTGACTTCAGTGAAGGCTATATTTATCACTTGTGTTTGCATATTGTATCTCCAGTCTTTGTTCTTTCACAATCTGCTTTAAATACTGAAACTAAAACATATTACAAACCTAAAATTAAATCATTTGACTGGAAATTTTTTTTCGGTTTTTTTTTTTTTTTTTTTTCTTTTGCAGAACCACAGACTTCAATGAATGCTATTCACTGATGCCTGACAGAGTAGACTCTGGTCTGTACTATTTAATCACACTCTGTTTTTTTTTTGCTTCGTACCAGACTCTGGAATGTTCTTCATCTATTACTGTAATGTCATTCTATATATTCTCTACCTTAATGCACACTACCAGATTATTACACTTCACTACAGTGAATTAGGTTCCTATGAGGAGAGTCTTTTAAATAAGTACAGTAATCCACAAATACAAGATACCTTGCTGTAAGGCATGCATTTGCTAAAACAATTATCTTGATATTGTTTCTGATGTGAACTGTGCTGTCAACAGACTTCAGAATTATCTTTGTACTAAACAAAACAGGCCCACATCTTCTAAGTTACTGGTTTAGGATAGCGGCTCAAACTACAGCAGTTTTTGCAGGAGAACACTTTTTTCAAACCATAAAGGTTAAATGATTTTTTTAATTCTGCTACACAGTCGTCTGTGAATGGCTACATAAGCAAATTTGTACAGATGAGTTCTTTACCATATATTTTCAGCTAAATGCATTTTTTATCTCTTATGTTACCAGATACTATTTATTATTCAGAGCTATAACCAAAGAAATCCACTCTCTAAAGCATGCAGTGAAAGATACTGTATTGTATGATGCTATCTTGTTATGTGTTGTTTCCAATGACTGAAAAAAAAAAAATGTTGCATTTTACACACTTGAACCTAATGAAGGATATAAAACCTTGACACGTACCAAGCATCATAGAATGGTTAGGGTTATAAAGGACCATAAGATCGTCTAGATCCAAACCCTCGCTATGGACAGAGACACCTTACAGTAGACCATGTTGCTCAAGGCCCTTTCCAAACACTGCCAGGTATGGAGCATTCACAACTCCCTCAAGAAACCCATTCCACTGCCTCACAACCCTCACAGCAAATAAAATTTTCCTTATATCTAATTTAAATCTCCTCCACTTCAGATCTCAGGGTCTTGCACTGCAGTTATGTACGCATAGGGTGATTCCACATTCTGTTTATCCAGATCAAATCTTATTAGCTGGGATTTCAGGAAAATAGAATTTCAGTGAACAGAAATCATGTTTAAAAATCTTTTTACTTTATTTAAGCAGTCTAAGCACTACTCATGTAATTCAGAAAGAAATGTAGTTCAGAAGTACACGAAAGTTTGTTCTGCTACACCTGTACAGTTTATAACATGTCCCAGGCACTGCTTTTTGGAATCCCATGGACTGACAGGTTCGAAATCTCGACTGTTATAATTCTGCAATCTTGCACTTATAGATTAGTATAATTATTTGGAGCAACATCAGGTGTCAGCCTCAGGGCTAGAACAGCTGGAGATAAGAAGTGAGACCCTGAAAAAACTTGTATTTTATCACTATTATTAAATATTATAATTAAAACAGTAAATGCACACATACTGTAATGCAGGCTATACTGGGTATTGTCCTTTTCCAGAAACAGTAAGATTAGCTACCACACTGTTCAAGGTTTTCTCTCTCACATATTTCAGTCAAGAGTAGTTTCTTTTCAATTATGTAAGATGACGTGATATTGTAGAGAAACTCTAACAGGATTACAGTGTAACATGAACCTAAGTGTGACTATTTATCTGCCTTTAATATGGCCTGGCTCCCATCTAGATCATACTGCTCTGATCTGCCATGACACTGTCTTTTTAAAATGAGAAAGGACATGCAGAGCTTCCTGTGAGATGGTTAGGACCACACAGAGCAATAATAGCGGTTCTCTCACTCCCTTGCATCATCAGAGAGAGACAGCCCCTGATAGGGCCAATACCCAGCACTGAGCTCTATTTTGACTGTAAGTCTGATTGATGATTAGGTTTTATTTGACTACTGGGTATGACAGAAAGCCCAGCTGAGGATGTGCAGCTGCAGGCAGCTCCTGCTCCTGGTTTGCTGGGAATCTCCTATGGAGGAAATGTAATATTAAAAATGATTTATGCATTCACCTTATTCTAGGATTCTGGCCAGACTACCTCTTACCTGGGTAAATATGACACCTGAATAAAATATTTCAGTAATGATTCTAGCACATCGGGTAAAGCACACAGCACTTTAAAGAGCTTTGACTGGATAGTCCCTTAAGCATATCAGCACCTTGGAAGATGGTACTCTGCAGTTTATCTCCTTTTTCTTTTTACATGCATTTGCCCTTAGAAATCTGTTAAAACTTTCCTACAGTTTTCTCCCGTCACAATGATGAGAAGTGAAGTCCTTTCATTAATGTCAGTATCCTAATCTCCAACTATCAGTCCCTAATAAGCAAGTACTATAAAACTCAGAAAATGTGCATTGATAGATAGGGTTGACTGCATTAAGCAAGAGCACAATGACAACTCTAATTGGATATTTATAGCTTCAGGGTTGAATATGGTGTGTCAGAGGGAAGGAATGAGGAAACAAGGATACAACTGAATGTGTTTTAATATTTTTTTTGGGGGAAAAGCTTTACCTAAGTAGTCTTTTACAACTGTTTAATAACAAGTCATAGTGATGGTCACAGTTACAGGATTTTTCAGCAAATCTCAGGGACCCTTATGCAAAAGTGAATTATGTTCCTGTGTTAAAAATCTTTACCTCAAACACATCAAGAAGGTTGAAGAGTTGAACAAACTGTATGACTTAAAAATAATTTTTGGGAAGGAAAAGCATCCTCTGCAAATTCCAGAAGGCTGGAAAAGCTAAAACACTCTGTTCTTCAGCAAATTGCCAAAACTGGAGGCAAGTAGAGTAAATGAGCTTTCCGTCCACCCCTGACACTGGCTCCATCAAGCAAGCTCTCTGCTTTCAATATTCTTACAAGAACTCAACTGTCTCTGCAAATGAACTGATCATTTTCAGAGACAGAATTTTGGAAGTGGAGGAATTAAGGACACTTCATAGCATTCATGATTTTAACTCTTATGAGTTGATTCATAAACTGTAGAGGGCAGTTACTTTGCTTATTGTGAAGCTGGAAAATTTTAAAAAACAAACTAGGAAGAGAAGGTGACGGTAACGAAATCTGTCACCATTAACTTCAAGAAATCAACTGACAAATGCCTCAATAATAACACATCTGCCCACCTATTAACACCTTCACAATTTCTGTTTCTATTTCCTTACCCTGTATACTTGATTTTTATTATTTTTCCCTATATCCTCTTTGGAGCGTAAGCCAATCTTCCAAGTGTCTAGGATATTTCCTGTCTTATGACAGCCAAGATATTAAATCCCATTATGATTTAAGGAATGATATAACTGTTGAGAAAAGCACATCAAAATGATGAGAACATATGCACATGGTTTAGGTGGCCATGTCTGCAACTTTGGCTTAGTGGTCTGAGTTCCTGACATCAATGGAAAGGTATCTTTCGTATCTTAAGGGCAGTTTCTGATCAACATTTTTATCTTTTTTCAAAACTGCTTTATTTAAATTCCCTTTTGGCATGATTAATGCTAGCTGGAGAAGAATAATTCTGCCTTTGTGCATCTGATAATGATTTTGAATTTGCTTTTGTTCAACACTTGAACAGAAGAGCTCCTTTAAGAGATTTTGATTAAAGGTATTCAAAGGCTGAAACATCTGGCTGCAAGTTGTGAAGGTGAATGTTTTCTTAGTCTCCCCATCACTGGTCAGAATCATCCACACAACTTCATGCTTTAGTCACCTTGCTGTGCACAGACATGAAATAATTTAGCTTTAATAAAAAAATATTTTTCAATAATTAATATATTACTGAAAATGCTACTCTATCATAAATTAGTGGTAGCTAGTTAAAAAACTCCAACAACCCACTAGGAGCCTGCTTATGGGACCCCTTCCTATCTTACTGACTTATTGCCTATCTTACTATCTTATTGCCTCAGTGGCTGTGGCTGTGTTGTCTAAAGTAGCTTCCAAAGCTGCCCACAGGGCCATCCTCCCCACCTTTCATGTTTCAGTCTTCCAAACATTCAGTGCCAGGTGTATCAGTCAAGGTCCCTGGGGCTGCCTGAGAACACAGTGTTCAGGAGAGATAACAAGAATAAAGAGAGGAGTTACCATATAGAGGACATACCACATGCTATTATAACACAGGACTTTTGTTGTGCTCCTGAAGCCAGTTTGTCTTCATTACTATTC
Organism: Forpus xanthops; assembly: GCA_032466535.1. Classification (NCBI taxonomy): domain Eukaryota; kingdom Metazoa; phylum Chordata; class Aves; order Psittaciformes; family Psittacidae; genus Forpus; species Forpus xanthops. The sequence continues at coordinate 44,831 of JASSUY010010883.1, forward strand.
CCATGTATTATATTAAGACTATTATTTTTTTAAAGGTAATAAAATTAGCAATGCTTGGCTATTCTTTCCTTCAAGGAATCCTGAAAAAAAATCAACAATAGGTCCTAGGAATTCAAGTTTTTTTTCTCTGATATCCAGACTACTCAGCACTACTTCTCCTAGCAGTTCATCCATTTATCTGAATATGAGTGCCACACAACATAAATTGAAAGACAAGTAAACCCAAACCCAAATGGTCACATCTACTCTTTTCATTACTACCAGTGACTCTCATTTAACATAAAACCATTTGGCATAAATTTTCTTGGCTTTATTGAAGACCAAGGTCATAATCAAGTCATAATCTTACACTATGTTATTATAATATACAGTATGTACAAGGCTACTATGTCTGGAACTGAATGATAACCAGAAATAAATCTAATTCCGTTCTTTTGAAACCTAGTACAGAGTTTCCAATACTTAAGAAAAATGCCTATGTATTTCTGTCATAGAACCACAGAATCATAGAATAGTTAAGGTTGGAAAGGACCTTAAGATCATCTGGTCTGGTAACAGAAGTAATTATGGAATAAAACGTGGCAAATCCCTTTTTCCCAAATAAGTAGAGAACACACCTACACATGAATAAAAATCCTGCTTTTTTAATTGATTAGAAGCCTTAAGTGATGGTTTACTGTTTGAACTTTGTATTTAAAATTTTATATGAGTCTATAATCTCTGTATCAAAGGCACTGAGAAAATGATCCAAAGGAACCAAAATGCTTTTATAGGAAGTCCTTTTCCATGTTTGTTGCTTGAGGCTGCTTCATAATTATGGTGTTTATTATGTAAGAAAAAGAGGTAAGGAGGAAGGAAGAAAGGTGACAAAGAAGCAAAAAAAAAAAATCCTCAGCGCCCTCTTTTAAACTGAATATTGATGACAGGGGAATGATCGGTAGCTAGAACTAGAACAAAACCTTTAAGTGTCTCTGAACACTGTTACAGACACTATGAAGTCTATATGGACAGATTTTGGCAGAGTAAGATATTGATGCCTTTGCAGTACTGTTAGCAAAATGATTCAGCAAATGCACACAAATGGGCTCTTCCCCATGAGTCCTTTTCTGCTCTGATCAGGACGTTTCTGGTTTTACCTTTTAGTTTGTACTTAGGATTATTCTCAAAAATTCAGATTAGGCAGCCTGCTGAAGGCAAGTGAAATGGATTTGGAACTGCCTTGGTGGAAGCAGGAGAAAGTTTAGAGAGTAGTAAAGTCTTGCAACAATGTGTGTAAAGACGTCATTTACTATTCTTTCCTCCTTACTCCTCTCTAACCTTCTGCTCCTCCAAGTCTTTTATCTCTTTCCAGTTACATTCCTGCAAGTTATTAAGCAGACACATTTCCCACAAGGATGCAGGCTTCAGGAAATCCCTTTATGAAAGACATGATATTATAATCAACAAAAGCTTTGTCTTTGCAAATTTGGATCATGCGCAGGTTCTTGCCAGTCAACAGGAATCTGACACAGCCCAATTCCTGACCTCCAGGAGGGGGTGCTAAGAGAGAGGGAAACTTTCCTTTCCCTGAACAAATAGGTGAACAAATGTGGGATTCTCTCTTCCCACTCTGTCCACACACACACGCTCACACACGTCTTCCTCACAGATGTCTGGGATCACCAGTGATATCTGTCTTGTTTGTCAGCATCCCTGTTACATGCCTGACAAACCATTTGAGCAGTATAGCTCTTTGTTTCTGGGAAAATTAGTATTTCTATACTCTAATAATGAGCATTATCCCCAGCTTGAATTTTATGTACTTCATACTTCAAGACTATTTTTTACTTTCGGGTTACTACAGAATGAAGTTACTGCGCAGATATGAGGAGGCAGGAAGTAGGAGGGGAAGAGAGTTAACAATGGGAAAAAAGAAAGACAGGTTCATGAGAGCTACAGCTCAGGCGCAGCAGCTATTTCTCCTTTTATAGATTAGCAGATAAGAGTGACGGGTCAAAAGAGAGAACAAAGTACAAGACATAATCACTAGAGTGACCACTGTACTCCTGGAAGCAGGGCTGAAATAACTACAAGAACAATGGCATTAATGCCTCAGGTGAAGCCATGAATTCAAGGCCACCAGCCCAGCACTGTGCTGCGCTGCACATCCTACTCAGCTTCTCAGACTTGTCCATAAGTGGGCACTGAAGTGCCAAAGTTCAGATGTGGAGAATACTGCCTGTCAAAACTAATGCATCTTCATTCTTGCATTTACTTTAACAGCTGCTCATTTATAAAAGAAGGTTACCCTCAAAACTTGATGCAACAAATCTTCACCAAGACTGTATCACCTGCAATAATTAATAAACCTGTGAGCCCAGAAATGTCTGTGCTTCCAGTCTCTGACAGAAAAATTCATCTTTGTTCTTACATACAGATGTCCTATAGGTCAATATGATTTTTGTCATAGTCAGTGTATGTCAGGGAAAATGGCTATTTTTACTAATAAAAACAGAAATGAAAGACTACAGGAAAGACTATAGGATCTAATGGTAAACATCAAAGAAATTCACATATACTACTGTATATGTATATGTAGTGGACATTGTTCTGAAATTTATCTTTTGTTTTGTGATGCCACCCAGGACAAACTGAATGCCTGTCTGCACAGCTTAATCTTGCACAGACTTTTTGCTATTGACCACTTCAGCTTCTGGCAGAACCAGGACAGTTCTAGAAGTGGAAAACTGCTAAGTGCTTCTTGCCTGTGGAGTCCTGAATTCTAATACAGGAATCATCAAAACCTACTATTTCAGCTAATTGCAGCTGTCAAAGGTAATGAGGACACACATGGCAAATTAAAAAGCAAAATATTTAATTGCCTGCGCGCAAGCAGGTAGGACTCCCTCAGAGAATACAAGGGATAAGGAAACATGCAGAACATCAGGTTTTTAACTAACATGAGCTTCTGAGTTGTGTAGGGCTTTAAGGCAGACCAAAGTCATTGATAGATCAAGCATCTGTTTATAAGAAAATATCCCTGCTTCCATTAAATGGTGATTGTTGAAAATTTACTCCAGATGGTGACAATCATGATATTTTCACTCTAGTGGGCAAAGAGGAACAGATGATCACCTCCAGGACTCATATCAAATTGAGTATTGCACCTACTAGCAAGGGGCTATTGGTGTCTTTATTAACCTACCCCCAAGGCCTAGTCTAGTTTTTCAGCAGTCCAATGCTGTACTGTTCAAAACTTGACAAATTTTTGAGACAGTAAGAACTATCTATTTAGCATGGTACTGAATTAATTCCCTAATCTTTCATTGCCAAAGAACTGATCTTGTATCTTAGGTAAAGTATTTTTGATGGATCTCATCTAGGACCCCACGAATTTAGCAATGTACTATGTGATGATGTAAAGATGGCCTGAAAAAGTTGGAAATAGCAGATGAAAAGAGTTTTACACAAGGATATATCTGGAACATTTCAAACAAATGCATTTTCATTAAAATACATGATTTCACTGAAGCCAAAACCTTTCATGGAGATTTGCCAGCTTTGATTATGTTTTCAATAGGAAATGTGCCTGAGGTCCAATGCTTTCTGATCAGTTATGACCAGAGGCAGAGAGAGGAAAAATTACACAAGAAGACTAAATAACCTGACCTTTTTACCCAAAAGAAGGTAAGTTTTGACAGAGTTTCATTTGAGGAAAGAATTCATAAAAGTGTTTACATTCCATACTTTAAAACCATGAAAGTTTTGGAATTATCTGCCTGTGGACAGCTGCACTTAACATAGTAAAAGGAAAAAAAAAAAAAAATATTCCTTGGTTGCTTTCTTGACCCTTTTCCAGGGGGCTTACAGCTTTCTGTAACAAAAACTGGACATGTCTGTTTGAGAAAAACTAATAATAGTAAGCTAATTTAAAATAATTTCCCTTTTGGAACACAAATATTCTGTACTGTATTTAGCATAATGCATTTTGTACTAAAAAAAAATGAAGGCAACCTGCTGTTTCTTTGCAAGCAAATTGTTCCCTACCTATAAATTATTCTACACAGTGAAGCAAACAATTTGCTTTCATCTAGAGGTATGTGGGCAGCCTGGCAAAACATCTGTGAATAATTCAAAAAATCTGCTTTTAGTGACCTAAGTGACTAAATATTGCTTCTGTAGAGACCACATCTTGACACATTTTAAATGAGTTGCATGGTGCTACATCATTGATTAGATTTTGCATGGTGTCATAATACATTGTTGGAAATCATTCACTTATAGGGTCTTAGGCAAATGAGTGTGGGCTGTCTTCCTTATTTGTATCATACAGGTCAGGGAGAAAGTAAGGCACCAGCTGCTCCTCAATCTCTTAGGCACCCTGATTTAAACAAAGCTGAAAGTGTCATCATATGTTCATCTTTCCAACAAAGCCAAATGGAGATCTCTCCTTCCCCTTTTAATATTACTCATTCACAGTACTAGGAACTACTCCATAAACACTGCTAAGGAGCTATCAAGAAAGATTAATAAAGTTGACTGCACCCTAACTGCTTCAGAGAATCTGTTGTGTATAGAGTAGCCATTTAGGGGACTGCTGAACAAAAGATGTTACTCAACCAGAGCACAAATCTTGCTTATATGACACCACCTCTGTAACAGAAAAACAGCAGGTTGTCAAACAAATTTTTTAAATCATTGCCACCATATAGTCAGTTAACAGAAAAGGGGAAACATTAAAATGATTGATGACACTAAGCATCTGAAATCCCTATTCAGCTAAATAACTGAATTATTTATCAACTGCACAATATCTCAGCATCAGTACTGCCTGACAAGGGTCTGGGGATCTTGATTTCTTATCTTTTCACAGTGTGATTCAATTACACTTTTCTGTACAGACAAGTGGAGAAAGTGCAATATTCTCACTACTTCAGGAATGACACTAGAGCATTCCATACGGGAAACACCTTGTGCTACCACACAGAATCAGAATCAAAACTTTTATTTTGCAGCAATATAAAACACTAAAGATATATCAGTAACTATTTTACAGCAGTATCAAAACCATCAAGCATGTGGTCATATTGTTTCAAAATCCACTGTTTTCTGGACACCAGTAAAACCAGTGGTTTCCATTAGAGTACAGCAAGGAAAAAAACACCAAAGCAGTAGGAAGGACAGTATACCAAGTATACGGACCATTTATGGATTTTTTTTTTTCAGTTACTTTTGTTTGGATTTTTTCAATTCATTTTTTGCTCATTTTCATTCAGGATAACTCTGTATGATAGCAACTATTTTCATTGAGAGGGTCCTGTTGTCTCTTTTTGGTATTGATGGCTAAGAATGTATCCTAAGAGTGTACACATCTGAGGAATAAAAGAATTGAGGGAAGTATGACAGGTGGTGGGATTAAGGAATTTGTTTTATGCACTGGGGATGTGAATCACAAGTCCTGAGTCCCAATAAAGACCAAACTTTTTTGGTACTTTGCTCTAGTTTGATTCTCTTTTCATGAAAAAGTATAATGCTACCTTTCCAGAGCAGTCACTTAAATTTCCCATTTAGTTTCAAGGTTCTTTTAGAAAAGACAGCTGCATGGGACTGCACAGAACTTAACACAGGACAGCTACAGTTTTAGGTATAAGTAGAAATAAAAGCAAGCTAGAAATAGTAAACAGACATTTCTAAACCAATGACTCTCAGCATGGAATTAAAACCACAAGAAGATCATGAGAAGTCTTAAGAGAACGTAAGTAGTAAATAATGACAGTGTCAGCCAGCAAGATCACTGCTCCTGCAGGATGAAGAAGCTGAGATTACATGTTTAAATGTTGGCTGCAACAGTTTCAGCAACCAAGGAACTACTTGCTGCCTTTAATTTCTGGCAGCAGATCAGTTCCCTGGAGAATAAAAGACAGAGCAGAAGAAAAATGTTTACATCTGCAGCTATGATTGAAGTCACTTCCCAGCCTTTCTCCTGCTCTACTCTTTCCTTGAAGAAGCAGAGATGCTGCCAAGAAAGGGGGTGCACAAAGACAAAGCAGAAACAAATGGCATCATATTTCCAGAATCTGGAAATGTGTTGCTCCAGCCAATTTTTCTTCTGCCCCATGCTGATGGCTGCAGGACAGAATATTCTGTGAATAGTTTCACGGGGTACACAGCATCACAAGTCTTCTGACCATGAGCAGAAGAAAGAGGATACTGTGGCGGCAGTAAATCTTATTTTCCCTGCAACGTACAGAGTGACAGGAAAAAGCCTCCCATCTATGAGCATTTATGAAGAAGCAGCTCTCAGCAGAATAAACCCTTGGTATTCTGTTCTACAGTTTCTGTCATATTTTCTCAATAACTACTCTAAACTGTTTTTTTTTTTTTTAAAGAGCTCTCCTACATTTATTTCACTTAGGAAGTTCAAAGCCTTTATGTTGAATGAATCCTGACAAATATATAAGGGAGCACAGAAAGCAATTCAGATTTGTTTTTCCACTTCTCCCTTTGCCTTTGAGGTCTGTATGTGGTTGCATGAGTGAGATCAAAATTGTCAGCAGGCCCACAAACAACACCTACCAGCAGTAGAACAAAAAACAGAGTCCTCTACCACTAATGCATCACACTGGGCAATCTTTAGCCCTACATAGACGGCCAACAAGAGATTTGAACACCACTTAAACTCTCCTAAAAGCTTTTAAGTGGGTCTTAAGAGGTGCAGACGCCTGGATCTGGCCTTCAGCCCAAAAGCAAATTCCATCTGACATGTGCCAAATCTTTTCAGGCAGCAGGCTCCTTATCAATATGTGTTCTTGTGATACTTTTCAGCACAGTTGCTATTGCAAGGAATCACAGCAGTATTCTTATCAGGATTTTGTGCTTATACAGAACTAGACAATTCAAATGAGTTCAGGATGGCAGAGAGGCAGTGTACAATAAAACCTGAGAGAGGGCCAGAGGGAGAATTATTTTTTTTAGACGTGCAATAGAGTTTTAAGATATTCTATATGTAGCAAAATATGCCTGCTCAAAAATGCAATTACTGTTTTCTTCCATTTGTAGAGCACTCTATCTATTCAGGTCACTGCATGAATCAAGTAAGAGAACATGTTTTCTATGAACACTTCTGGGCACTTTAAATGGATCTCTTACGAAGATCTGCTAAAGGATTTTGGGATTTTCCTAATGGTTTTTTTGTTTGGACTAAAAATTGAGGTAGGTGCCTAATGCAGGTATCTTTGTAAGCAGGGGAAATTTTAGATCTTGAGCTAGATCTACTCCAAATTTTTAGATACTAGAGACACAGGATCTTTACTTGTATTTTTGCTAATAAGAGGCGCATTTGTTGCAATCCACTGATGTAGGGTACAAAGCCAATTTTAACTTTACATCCAATCCATGGTATTTTCAGCAGTTTTACCTCTGGTAGCCTGTTCTGACCTCTACACAACCCTTTTATATAAGGAGTACAAAATAAGGGAGATAAAAAGCAAATGATCTTAGATGGCCAGGGTAATATTCCTATTGCATACACCTGTAACAGCAGGCATAAGCTTGCATTTTCCTTTTTAATTTCATATTGGATAAATACGTGAAAATGTAGAAGGAGCAGATGAGGAAAACACTCAAAATCCTCTGCTTTATGGAGAGATGAATGACAGCATAGCCTATAAGCAGCCTGGAAAAAGGATTCTGAGAATCGGAGCAGCTGCAGATGTTCCTTTGGTTACACAAAGGAAATTTTCTTTTAGCACAAAGGCCTCTTTACACCACCTCTCTCTCTGGGCTATTGCATCTGTGTTCTGTTATGCAGGACATACAGTCTAGACAACAGAAGTGGCACTGAGGATTAGAATAAATATGAAGGGGTGAAGTCACCTGAGCCTTCACACACACACCCTTCTACCCCCCTTCAGACTGGATTTGGCAGGAATTTATCAGACATTTCACTCCAGATCTATCTAGACATCTCTGACCCATTACAGTAAATAGCTGACCTTAATTCAAAAAGTGGTGTGAAATAATAAAGGACTAAAATGAAACAGTTCCAGTTATTCCAGAGGATAACAGACTTACTGACTCCTAAGAGCTTGGATGAGCTCAGCACACAGCAGTGAAGCTTATTTACTGTATAATATTATTTTAGAAATTCTTTCCTTGCTAGCTCAATCAAAACGAACCGCATTTCCTAATACCATACATCCTGAGAGATAGTGCCACATGCTCTATCCAAACATAGGCTTAAACTAACCCACCCTGTCAGCAATTATCTTCAAGACTTTTGAAGCTCTTGGGAGATATTGCCCTCCTCTGTTCCAGTGAAGCAGAAAACCATCCTGTATTCAAGAGAAAAAAAAATCTATTTCCATATTCACTGCAAATATTTTAAGCACTAACCTTCCTCCCTTAAAAATTTACTCAAATCTTCTGTGCAGGGCTTATATGAAGGAAGAAGGCTTGCCAAAGCAATAGTGTTCATTATTGTTACTAATAACCAACTACTTCTGAAGAACTGATAAAGACTGACTGAGCACTGAATGTTTAAACAGTCATGTGTCTTTTCCGGTCACTTTCTGAGTTCAATTCCTACAACTCATTGAGCTTCACTACAACCAAAGGAAATTGAAGGTGATTTACATAGGCAACTTTAGCAAATTAATTGTAAATTTACAGGCACCAGTTGTCACCTGGGAAGCTCCTGTCTCCCACTGCCCAACAACAAAGCACTGAATTAGGAAAATTCCTCTATAAAAATCATATTTTTATTACCAAGAGCCACTGAGATTCATTAAAATTAGTAAGATACCTGTTTAAAACAGATAATACAAAGTACGCCTTTACACAACAGATAGTGGAATGAAATTCCCTGCCTGTCTGTAGTTCAGACAGTTTTAGCAGGTTCAAAAAGGATTCCACAATTTCATGGTCTTTAAACAGGTACCCTTAAAGAGAAGAGGAAGGCATACCCCCTCTAATATACCTAGTTCCACCATTTTAGGTACTGCTGTGGGATGTTCAGGAGGAAAATGGAGGACAAAAAGCAACTCCAATAATTTCCTGTCTTTGTTAGGGACAAAGCACTGAGTTAGATGCATTGTTGCTCTGTTTCAGTTGGGAATTTCTTAAGTTTTAGTGAATTACACTTTACTGTCAGAACTAGGGACTGAGCATCAGGGCAAACATATAAAATGTGTGGAACCTGTCCATTACACTTGTATAGTATTCAAGTTAGAAATTAAATACAGTGCCAACCTGTAGTGTGTCCAACTGATAGCTTAAAAGTATTTGACACAGCTCAAATTCTGCATTTTGAAACTCTGGGTAGCTGCTAATGGCAATAAGTATAATATTAAACCTAAAATGACCAGATAATACAATCTGAAGCAACTGTTATTTACTCAGTGTTCCAGATGCACAAAAAAAAAGGAAAAAGGGAGGCTTCAATGCTCTTTTCTGCTTTTGAGGCCATGAGCTTATAAGGTGAATACAAATACAAAATAGTAAAATGATGATGCAAAAATGTGCTTTCAGGGCTATAGGAAGTTCTAGGTCCCTAAATAACAATGTCTTGCTTTAGCTTTAGAAGACTGGAAACTCCATACAGTGAAGTAGTGACCACAGAGGGAACTGAAACATATCATCATGTTTTGGACTCTTCTCTTTAATGACCTCTGAATCTTTCCTGTAGAGAAATACCCAAGCCACAATGCCTGTATTTAGAACTGCACCACCTTGAAGCTGAGAGAGTTTTGAATCTAGGGTTTCAGTTTGAATGCATCTGTAATTTTTATTTCCCTAAGCTTTGCAGAAGCACCATTAATTTATTTTTTTTTCCAATTCCATCTTTATTCTTCATATGATATAGATGGGATCTTTCTTCTCAGTCTCGTGCCTAAAATTTAGTGAAAGAGGTCATTAAGCCAGCTGCTATATAAAGTCAATATAAAGCCTGTGAACTTGCTAGGTTACATCTTTTACTTTTTGACTGCTGGGAAGGTTATCAGAGTCTTTTGCAAAGATTCTCTCACTAGCTCACTTCACCTCCTTTGAGATAAGGTATTTTGAAAGAGTCTCATCCTCCACTAACCTATAGAATCCATAACTTTGGTTATGCTTCACTGTAGCAGAGATTAGCAAAAATGGTAGCTCTTTCTAAATTTGATACTTTTCATAAATAAAATTTTAGAGTAGTGATAAAAAAAAAAAAAAACAAAAAACCAAAAGAACACAATTCCACAGCAGTAACACAGCCATGAAGGTTGAAACACTGTTTTATTGCTAAAGGATAATTATATCCCACGATCTGTTGGGCACAGTCATAATTGTCATTGTATACACGATTATTCACCTTCTGATCATCTTTTCTAATCCAGACTAGGTCAGTATTGTCCTGCAGTCAGTCATTAGAATAGATGATGAGTATGGTGAAAAATGAGGAGTCAACTTTAAGGCTCTTCCTTAGTAGAGTTTGATACCGTCCAAAGAAGTGGTAGTTGCATGTGAGACAGTCATGTTTCTGAGTCCATACTTCTGAGTAATTAAAGAGCCAAGAACAGTCAGGCATGCCTCTGAAAGGGGTGATTAGAGAGGCTAGTGTCACTCCATTGATAGAAACTACTCTTCCGGTTCTTTTCTTTGTGGACAGTTTTTTTTTCTCTGACAAACTCTTTGCATGAGAACTACCTTACAGTTGAAAGCAGTAGATGAAGACAGGATTGAAAAAAGAGACCATCCTCCTAATGATGGCAAGTAGAATACCCCTGCACCTAGAAAAGCTCTAAATGGTGTTTACACCACCATTAACTGCTGAAATCATTTTTCTAAGAAATGCTGTGATTACTTGGACAGCTGTTAGCATTCACTTTGCAAGCACTAATTCGTATTTCAGGGAAGAAAAGCTTGAGTTCTTCCAGACCCATGGGTTCTAGGAAATGGAACCATGAAAGAAATGCCAAGTATCTTAAGGTTCACAATAAAATCAGAACTGGCAAGTCATAACCTATAATCAGGGATAAAACCAGTAGAAGTGTTTCTTAAATTCAAGGTGAGCATTAAGATAATCCAGTTATCCCACCTGGCTTCCCTCTTGAATATTTATGACAACTCTATCTCTCCTGAGTATAACAGAAAGTAAAATGAAGCCAAGGACCTCAAAATAGCATTCTCCATCAGGCTATGTGGGTAGGCTGTCCCAGATATCTCCCTACAAATATGATGAAAACAAACAAGGCAAAGTGTCCTCCACTGGCTTCCATTCAACAGGCAAAGAAACAGGGGTTGTGGCAGTACCACAGGCTTCACTGAGACAATGGCATGGTAGAAACAAAGGAATTTTTTGTTTCCTTATATTTTTTTAAAAAAACTTTTCAGGTTTTGGATTTTCATCCTCAGAGTCAAAAAGCTAGGACTCATGTTCACGTGCTGGCTTTGAGAAGGTATTTTTTTTTTTTGTAATACAAGATACAGTTTATTACTCATTTTACATATCAGTTTGGAGTTTTGAGAGCTCTGCTTTTGAATGGCAACATTAACAGTGTTTCTGACCAGATGGCTGCCAGCAGGAGATAGGCTCATTTGTATATTATGTGTACATGTCCCTGGGACTGACCTCCTGGGTAATAGAGTTCAGAGCCCTGCTTTCACAGGAAGCTCTGTCACTGAAAGGTAATACATTAGCTAGGAGCTGATGTCTTGCTTGTTCTTGCTGTGAATCCTCTTGTGGTCCTTCCCACTTTCTCCTGGGAGGTAAGACCTTATGCTTCAGCTGCTTTTGTTCCCAGGGTTAGCTAATGATCCTTTGCAAAAATCACAGCATGACAAGCATTGTTTGCATCCTCCTGGAATTCAAAAAGCATATTTATTTTTCAGTTTACATTACTGCATATAGCGCTGTGGTAGAACACAGGAACTACAGAAAACTTTCAGGTTACTCAGAGGGAACTGGTCTGGCACACCAAATACCAAAAGCAGCTCAGACTTTTCCAGGAAATGCAGGATGAGAGCAATTATCTGGAATGTAAGGGAGCAAGGCTAAAGGCTTTAGGATCTTACCTAAGTGTACTACTTTGGGAGGTTACTCTGAGCGATATTCAGTAGGCATTCTTGTACCCTTGGAGCAGCCCAGAAGGACAACAACTCAGCGTGTCTTAAGTCTCCCCTGGCTTTTGGGGCTGATGTTCCAACTCTGAAAAAGGCAGTGCTACGTCTTTCTCAGAGTTAAATAAAGTTGCTTAACTGTTGCCAAGTGAGATGCCAGTACAAGTAAAATTAAAAGTTACAAGTTCCTCTCGGGTAGTCTTCATTTGATCAATGAAACCACATGTTCTTTCTGCTCAGGCATCCAGCTTTGAAGATGTTGCCCTCGACAGCCTGAGGTTTTACTGCTCCAGCTTTGGTTGGTTGTTTTTTTTCCCTGCAGCCTCTACAAGCAACCTCAGACAGAGTCATACAGGGCAACTATAGGAAAGAAGACTGGTGTCACAGTGGGGAACTTAATTTATTGAAAGTACTTGCAGAAATTCTTTTACTTACTGAAAGCATATAAATGGACAGTATGATTTACAAATTTACAAGGAAACAAGTACACAGCTTCCCCTGATGCTGTGTTTAAGACAGCTTGGAAACTATTGTGCTGTGTGACAGAACAGCACAAACATGCATCGCCGAAAGCCACAACCACAGCAACTATCCAAATCCATTTTTGTTTTAAGTACCATCTATTAAAGTGACCATGCTGGTTTTACCTTGTTCTCTCTGACAGTGCATGACAAAAGTCCTTTTAAATGCTGAAAAGTTGCAAGTCTGCCTTTTCTGAATTGCAGAGGAAATTTTGTCTTTGTAATTTCTGAATAGCACTGCAGAACTGAAAAAAAAAATAAATCACTGAACATACTGTCAGCTATGTACAGTAGAAAACAAATATAACCTGTAATATAGAGATCCATATCAATTAAAGTAACTAGTCTTTATAGCATCCAGGTTTTAATGTAGATAGGGTAGAACTCATGGAAGATATTTTGCTTCACATACAAAAAATATGCCTTGTTTTAGTAATGCCAGGGAATTCCACACAGACAGATTACCCCAATCTCTTGATTCAAATAATACAGACAATTTATGCCAAAAATAAATAGTCTTTGTGTCTTTCACCACTTGCATCTATTGAGGACTGAATAAGCCATCTTAGTCTTCAAACTGAGACAAAAAATTTCAATAGCTAACTAAAAATGTCACTCCTTTTTCTGTTCCTGGAGTGCTCTTGATTCAAATATTATGATTTTCTAAAATATATTATTTGGAATTATATAATAAAATATTCTGCAAATTACAACAATGAGATGGCTTATTGTTGAAAATGTCATTATTTGCAGTTGGTCCCATTAGTCACATGGAGAACTGTTTTCATGTTCAGTGCTCATAGTTCCTATGATTGATAGAAAGGTATGTTGGATGAAATCAATACAATAAACAGTGGTTTACAATTCACTTTTTAAAGTTCTCTTAAAACTCATGCAAATGTGTTCAAAGACCAAGAAAAAAAGAATGCAAATGCAGCTCTTCAGTTTTGGGGAATATCTGCTTCTAGGGCCAAATTCTCCACTTGTGAACCCATTCATTTTTTGTTCCTGTCTGGCAGAGAAAACATTGTACAATATTTTGGCATTTTACAATAATGTTTGACTAAGGGATTACAGGGGCATTTTAAGAAATTAGAAAAAAAGGAGTTGTATAATTCTTATAATCTTAAAAATGTTTGGTTCTAAACACATCTAAAGCTTTTTGAGAAATAGGTATATTTCAAAAAATGATGCCAAATCTGCTAATGAAATTTGAGAATGTGAATGTTCTTCCTTAAAAAAAAAAAAGGCAAAAAAAACATTATTACCTTCTTTTCCATGTTGTATGCTAATATGATAGAATAGTATCTAGTCCTGTATGTTTTTCCCAACAAAATTAATATTGGTTTTGTTAGTAGAGTATAAAACAGACATTATTGTGAACACCAGTTATTCAATTACTTAATTTTAAATATTCCAGTTCTATAATACTTCTACTTTATTTTATGTTTTTGAGGGGGAGATAGGTTTATTTGTATTATGCTGCAAGACTATGTGCTTTAATGCAAGAGAAGTCATAATGATTAAAACTGGTAAAAGTAGGTGGTCTGTAGTGAAAGTATAATTTTGAGAAACTAGTACAAACTCACAGCCACAGATTTCTTTCCCCTGTATGAAGCTTCATGGCTCTGATTCTATTCTACTGCTTTGGAAGTCAATGGAAAATTTCCCACTAGTTTCAGTTGGCCCTTTGTTTTATTTTCAGAAGAACTTTTTAAAGTTTCCCGTTTCCAAGTTCCCATGATTTAGCCTTGGGTGTGATTTTGAAAGAATTTTTATGCCCAATAGACAGAGTTTCTGAGGTAAGTCTGGGGGCTGGATACAACATCACCACTTACAATCCTGTGTTCTGTTAACTACATGGAATGCCAATCACATCACCGTATTTCTCCATCCCACTTTATAATTCAAGATATACAGCTCTACAGCTTATGCAGCAGTTATTGCTAATAATGGCAGCTCACTAGAAAAACACTGCTAATACTTTGTGGAATGACAAGGACATAAAACTGAAAGAAAGTAGTTTCCAGTACATTACAAAAGAAAGCAAAAAGGCAATTTTCCCCAAGTTTCTTGGGACTGTTCTGAATGACATTAAGTGTAATAGGCTTGAGAGCAATATTTTGAAGAAAGTATCTGAAATTTTGTTTTACACAAAGTCAGTTGATTCAGGCATGCTATTATGCCTGCATCAAGGGATTTTTTTAAAAAACTTGAGTAACAAACAAGATAATGGGCTCCATCAATTTCATAGGACGTCTAAGTGCCTAATTTACTTTTCAAAATGAAAATTTATCCACAAGTTTCATCTGGTGGCGCAATACACCATCATGCACTGTGTGAAATCTAGCAACCATGGTTTGATTTAATTAAATAAGTAAAGATAAAATCACTGCTGCACGTTCCAACTTTCCTAATGATTACCAGCCAAAACTTATTCCAGGCATTGATCCTTTCTATTTTAATTTTCATCCTTCTACAAAATCAGTGATATTTTATTTGCTGTCAATTAATTTTTCTAAAGTGTTTTTCTTCTTCTCCCTATTGCTCCCTTACCCCCATCTTAAAGAAGGTATCATTGGTACCAGTGAAATGCCAAGGAAGAAGCCAAACAGAGCCATGTACTCGATATTTTTTCCTCTATTCTGTAAAAGAAACTAAGTTCACATACACGTGCATGTATTTCCACCATGTCTTTCCCTTTCTCTCTTCTGGGCATTTTTTTCTACATTCTTTTTCCCTCGTCTCCCCACTTCCCAAGGTGAAGCTAAATCCACCACAAGAAGTGTGGACTAGCTTCTGACTGCTATTCTTTCCCTCCTGTGACTTACATGAACTAAATGGTGTCCAGATTTTTAAAAGACTGTGTTTTGCTGAAAATTGAATACTTCGATTCTTAATTGCTCAAAACAGAATTTCTGAGGGGTCTTTTTTCCTCCCTCTTAAATAACAAAATAATTGAGTCTCCAGCAGCTCCAACTAAATTCCCCCTAGTTTTGTGAACTGAACATTTTGTTTCCTTTAGTGTGTTAATATTTTTCCAGAATGGCATCAATGAAAAGAACACAGAAAACAGATCTGTTTTTCTTGCAAGAGGTTTTTCATGCTAAATAAATGGATTTAAGGATGTCCAAGCTCTGCCCAGAGGAGATAGTAAGAACATTTAACACTTACAGCAAATATACTTTTCTGCTAAATGACTTTTCATACCTCAACTGTAGTAGAAGCATTAAGTAATGAAACTCTTAGTCCAACAGAAAACCAGCAAATGGATAATTAAGAAAACAATGAACATTAGAAAACCTATTAAAACCCAGATGGGTAGCTAGGTCAGTTCATTAAGTTCAGTGTAACTTGATTTCAGCTGTAACTGTAATAATATCCAGCAGACACCCCTGCCCCTGCTGAGGGCTGAATGTGCAAAAAATCTCTTGTCCTACTGATTTTAGTAAAACACTTGTTTCAATAGCTTCTTCATAATTAAATGCCTGCATTTGGGTATGCTAGGTACAAAGTACTGGATACCCAGAAAGTAAGCACTACATAACTGAATACATTTGCTTATAACATGTTGAACAAAGAAATTATTAAAATTACTATTCATCATTGGTAATAATTTATTGGGGAATGACTGTAGAAGTGAGTTCAGGAATCAGGAATAAAAAAGTGGTCAAGGACTCAAAAAATATAGGAAAAAGCACCTCATGAAACATTTCTTATGGTTAAAAGTAAAATATCTGCAAGTATACTTGCCACATAACTGGGACCAATGCAAAAATATGTAAAACAGAGAAAATAGACTGTGCATCAATGAAGCCTCTAACCAAAATAGACAAATGCCGGATATAAATAGCAGACTTGTGAAAAGAGACCTGGATTACTCAGTGTGTTATTACCTCCAGGGCTTCAAAGAGAATAAATAAATTTTGATTGCACCATATTTGTGTGAAGGCTTGATGGTCTCCTATGAGAGATATCTGCTCACTTGCCTTGATGAATAACTTAGGGTTTGAGACATTTTCTTAACTGGACTGTGGACAACACTTGCAAAGGAGAGAGGGAGTGGCTGCACCTTGCCCTTTTTCCTTGGCACTGTTCACCGGAGTTCCTAACAACAGTACTGTCTCTCACATGGACACTTGGCATAGCTGAAAAAATATTGAGGAAAATCAGCTGTGAGGTTTGATTTTAAAAGCAAATGTTTTCTCACTCCCAGTTGTTTTTTGAGAAAGAGCATTATTGGTTGTCCTACCAGGTGTGCATGGAGCTCCACTTCCTAGGCTCACATAAGGGCTCTCATGAAGAGTTTCCTTGAATAAATTCCTAAGAGGTTGCTCTTACTTGCTATTCCTACTGCCAGAATTTTTTCTACTTTTCATCTTAAACTGGGTTTTAAAACATATTTTCTGGTCTGTAGCATATGACAGTAGACAAAAGCAAATGATGAGAATGATTGCAAAGCTTCTTCCAATGTTTTTCTACTAACACTAAGGATACTGGTGGCAAATCAGTATTCTCCTCCCATCTCTTGCTTAATGTACCAGGCATATAATGCTGCCACAAAGTATTTGCAAATCCCAGGTTCTCAGGTGATCTATGCTCAGATCATCTCTGCTCTACAATAGTGCCTGCTCTGTTGCTTTAAGGCAGCTCTGGTACTTGCAAAATTTAGAGGCATTTCAGATTGCTCTAAACCCTTCTGGCTCATAGCAGCCTCTGCACAGCCATTTGCCATCTGAGAGCAATTCTAAGCAGATGCCTGTGGTAAATGGTTGGCTCTGACCCATATGACCCCCAGGGTAACCCATTTTTATGGCCAGGTTAGTGAGCATTGTCAACTGGGAATAAACAGTACTACTTATTCTTCTACTCTGTTCTGCCAGAGCAAAGCTGGATTGCAGGACAAGTTCTGAACATTTCTCTATTGCATAAGCAATATATATATAAAATATTATGAACTGCTCAAAGAAAGTACATAAGCATCTAGAAGTTTATCCTGATGACCATACAGAGTATTTCCCCATAGATAATGAAGACAGAGCTTTCTTTTTCCCCATGATTTTGTTCCCATAGAAACAGGTGATGGGATTAGTGATGAGTACCTGGGCTCTAGTTCATGTGAATCCCTTAGGAAGGATGATGCACTACTGACAGCTTTTTTCTAGCCCATAAATCTTGCTTTACTCCCTCCTCTTGGCCACTGAGACACTTGAGCAGTCCTGTTGTATGAGCCGTGCAGGATCTCCTATTTCAATCACTCTCTTCACTGACAGTGTCAGCAGAACAGGCCATATGGCAGAAAGAAGTAGTTTATGGGAAGGGCTCAAGTGTGTCCCCACTCTCAGTGATGGGGAGTTTAGCAAACCTGCCTCCTCTTGGACTAATGGGGAAAAAGGATGTACATAGGTGAAGAAAGGATGTACATAGCCTTTACCTCCACCTCAACTATTGTGACCACTGTCAAAAATTGAGGATGCCCTGAGAATATTACCAGCAGCTTCTGATAGGCTGGAAAAGGTGTGGTCTCTAATTTAATTGAGAATACATATTACAGGCTCCTGAGCAAGAGAACAGAAATTACACCATTTAACACTTTGTGTTACAAGCAAATCAGAAATTGAACTGTTTGGGACAAAGCCACAGGGCTATCTCTCTACTAATATGGGATGTCTGCTGTAAATAAGACAGATGTGAAAGTTTATGAAAGAAAAACTCACCAAAATACTTTGTAAAGGAATTTCTAACCAACCTAAATACAGAATTTGCTCCCACTATAACTGAGTCAAAAAAAAGATGGGAAAAATAGACATGAAAAATAAAATTTTCTACTTCCATTTAATATAGAGGCAACTAATATTATCGTTGCATTTCAAAAGCACCTGCCTGAATGATTTAATAAAATTCCTCATTTTCATTCATGTAACCATAACAATGTTAATATCTGAATGTATTCTAAATACCAGATTATTATTCCTACCATTTAGAGACTGTGCTTATACAAAGAAAAGAAGATTTTAATCTCAGGAAGGACTGTCAAAAATCCATGAAACTCAGAGGTATGGTAGTCAAGCTCTGAGTGAGATCTGGAAGTTTTTTAGATTAAGAGCTGTTCATGCATCACTGTGACACTTACGTGCCTTTTCACATTGAAAAGCATGTTGTAAACATGAAGTCAACAAAACTTTCTGTAGGATAGACAAATACGGTAGACAAACTAGTTAGTAAGGAAACTGAAGAACTGTATTTTGGAGATTCTGAGTAACCATAGGTAGCTGACTTCTAACAGGATTTTAGATGCTTAGTACTGGACTGGTATTTATTTTTCAGCAGTGAATATTTTCTGGTGAAAAATCCTGAATCAATGACAGTGAAAAGATATCATTAGATAGCACTAGTATTGCTTTCATTAGATTTTTAATTGTAAATTGAATTTTAAAACTATTCAGACATGGCTGATATTTTCACTGTTCATATAAACCAGCATCTCCCCGCTGCTGACCTGGGACTAGATGATGCTCAGGATTGATTCTAACCTATATCACATTTTTTTGCACCTCTGGGCAGATTCCCACAGGCTACCCTGGATCTCTGGAGCCAAGAAGGGAGAAAAGATGTATCTGGATGTATGCACATATAGATTCAGTATTCCTTCCAGGTATATATTCTGGCAACAGTCAGCCATAGCCACATCCACATAGCCAAGTCCAGGTCTCACAGTCACCAAAGACAGACAAACTAGCTTTAACTAAGCAGTAAGTCTAAAAGAAAAATTTATTAAGGCTGAAGTGAGATGACCTGGAAAATCTCAAGAGTTGTATTTGTTGCTACTATTAAAGAAAAAAACATATCTTAAAAATATGAAATTCAACAGAATTTTCATTTTCACGCATTTTTTTTGAGGGATAAATAGAAAATAATCAGTATTTAGAGCCAGGACAATGCAGATTTGACCCAAAGCAATGAGTGTCAAATGCAATTAACCCTAGCTTCCATGTCAAAGTCAGACAATCTGCAGAGTTTCTGCATGACTTGCTCCTTGTTTCAGCATATAAAGGTTTGGAAATATTGTCCTGAAAAAAACACAGATTGTACACATGGTATCAGATTAACATACTTATGAGGAAATAAATGGTTGAAAAGCCTGAAAATAAAATACAAGTTCTCTCAAACTTTGGCATATTATTTCACATGAATCTCATCTGGACTTAAAAGTTGTTGTCAGCTGATGGCAATTCTGTATGAAATAAGTAAATTCCAGCACAGTTATCACTGGAGGGATGTACACAGCAAAGATGACAGTTCCCATTTGCAATAACTGGCCCCTTGTGAAGCCAAAAAAGCAAGCACAGAGATTAAGTTATCCATTGAAAGGTCCCTCTGGCTCAGCTGAGGGATAGAGTGGGACAATACATATGTGTGAAAGGAGGATCAAAGTATGACTCATGCTTCCATAGTGTCTGTGCTGTATTTCTTTTATCAATAATTAGAGACTTTCACTGTTCAAGGCTTTCAGTCTGATAAATCAGCACTGCAGTAATTAATTGTGGAAAATGGCAAAAATATAACTTTTCTACTCACTAAAACAAGAATATGAGTAAATAGCGAACAATGTATAAACATCTTAGTATATTTTCTGTATTAAAATGAGAAGCCTTTTAAATGTCTTTATTTTTATCCTTCTTAACATGGCATCAAAAAAATGAATGACACTCAAATCACCCATTAATGGGAGTCTTCAGTTAAATCCCAAAGCCATGCAGCAGACACCTACCCTTTATAATTTACTGAATAACTGAAAAGATGGTGAAATAAGACCTAACTAACATTAAAAAAAAAATAAATCAGGAGAAATCAAATAGCAACTGGGATTGCAATAGTAGACAGCAAAAACACTGTAGAAGTTTGTATTTTTCAAAGCAATGAGGCTCTTACATTCCAATAGGGTCCTAAAAAGGTAAAAATAGAGGTGGTATGAAAAGGAGTGATAGAAGTCCCAGGAGCTTAGGAAGCTCACTAGCCTATCATCACTTCCAGAAATAGTGGCATACCCCTCCATGATGGTGCAGAATGGAAGATATGGTATTATTTTCCAGGGATGAATCAAAGTGTATGCACCACATCTGGCAATTGGCTTCTTGGTAAGAAATATATCTGTCCCTGTTTCAGCAAAAAGAACATGAAGAACAACTTTGTGCTTTTTTAAGCAAACAAAAGTCAAAATAATATTTCAAACCAGTTGAGCTCTTGTTATAGCTGGCTGTATATTAAATACAATTTTACAGTATGAAAGTTCATTCTTTCAGTTTTCCTCCATATCTTCATACTGTATGTGCACTGAAAGAAAATGAGACACATTTGAGGGTGAATATGTCAGTCTTGGCAATCTAAGCTATTGTATATCATAACAACTTCTGTTGTCTTATCCCACATCTTGTAAGTTAAATCCCATACCAAACTGGACCTCCTACGTGAGAGCAGAATCTGATGTAAACAGAGAGCAAGATTTAACGGAATTATGCCAAGAATACTTTTGGGCCAAACTTTATACAGGATTTCTATCAGTGAAATGGGTGACAGGAACAGAAAATATAGATTTTAAATTAAACAGCCATGTGAAGGGTAGACAAGAACGTGAATTTAGAGTGAGCCAAAGTGGCTGGGGATCTCCAGTATATGGTGTGAGATAGGATTTTTTACATCTGAAGAGCTGTACTGCAAAGCAGAGTACTTACGCAGGGCAGAGATCAAATGAATTAAAGATTTTATTTATCATGTGTTCTAGAAAAAGACTGGCTTCATAAGGAGCTGAACAGGAATAATTAAAGTATTAATTTAACATGTAAGAGGCCTCTGAGTTTTGTTTAGAGTTGTGATTCTTGGTTAAGAAAATCACATTTGGTCAACATTTGAGTGACAGATACCTGTGTCGCTCAGGTGTGCCAAGATCCTTCTATAGTTATTCAAGTCATTAACCAGAGCTTGTTTTTTACTCCCCTTTCACCTATAGTGAAGTTCAGAAATTTATTCATAACTTGTAAACTGACGCTGCAAACTGTTTGACCCTTTTGCAAACCAAGAAGCCATGGCTTACTCTGCATCCTTTCTTCCTCTCTTATTATTTGACATTCAATTGTATCTACAGTTAGATGCAATTTTTTTTTTTTATGAATCAAGAATCAGCAGAGTAAAATGGCTAGAAAATAAAAAATAAAAAAAAAAAAAAATCACAAAGCCTGTATTTCACAGTAACAGATGTAACCTAAAAGTTGCAGAGTATTAAATAGAGAAGAATCGAGATTTAGGATCCATAGAGTGAAAGGAGCTGTAGTTTCAAAAAAAGAGAATACTGGAACAGCTAAAGAGTGCTTCTCCCTATTCGCCACTAAACTCTAATACTATTAGAACTAAGACATTGATGTAAATGGATTTTATCAGGAAATTCTGAAGGATGACAATTTAAATATATTTGATCTAATTTTTCTTTCACTTATAAATGAAAAGTAAAGAACTATCATCATTACTGATACCATTTTGAAAAAGTTATGAGAGTTTTAAAGAAAATCTGAAGTCTGTGTGCTGAAATTTGTCTTCAAGGAATGCAGAGTACCTATGTATGTATGTGTATATGTCTTTTTTCTTGTGAATTTTTTTCCCTTCCTTCTAAATCTGATAAAGATTTAACCAAAGAAATGGTATCAAAGGGGTTAAAGACATAATGTTGATGCTGTACTACACTGATGTCAGCGGTTTATGACAGGATAGTGGGTTACAGTGCCAGAAGCTATGGCACAGGAAAGAATGTTATTTTAACAGCATGATTCTCTATGAAAGCCTGTCATCTTCTGTTCTTGAACCTTTGATAATGTACTAAGGCGACACGCCTAGACAGAAAAGGAATGTTTTTCAGCTGTTATTTGGTGGCTATTAATATAGTTGCTGCTACACAATAAATACACTGCTACTGATTGCCATCATTTTAAATTAACAAAGACAGAAGAATCCCTTGGGACACCACAGTTTTTAAAGAGCCACATCCTTCATTCCTTATTCAGATGAAACTCTAAATAACTTAGCTCAGGAGAAACTTTCCTTTTAAGAACTTTAAGCCCTTGAGACCATCCAGGTAAAAAATATCATGCTGCAGCAGGCCACATTCACTATGACTGACAGGGCATAATGCAACACACACGTTTAATTTATTCTGCACTGCTGGTCTCACACTCCTTTGCTATTTTTCTAACATGCCTGACAATATCATAGTCAGATACAGCACATGCTTATCAGCAGGAAGACAGATAAAATTCTGGACATTATGACTGATATACCTTTTTGTCTAATAGCCCTCAAAACTCACAGCGGATGAATAAAAACTTCATTGCTTGTTTAACTCATCCCAGAATTTCCTTCCTTTCTGCTATCTTCCTCCCAAATCACTCATATGCATTCCATAGATTTCCTTACTTCTTTTTTCAAAACCAAATGAATGGCAAAGGGAAACTTGCTGTCCAATAAAGAGATTTTTTTACATATTGCATTTGACTCAGTTGCACATGGCTTTCTTTGGATCAATAAGTTCTTGCAACATCATGTTCAAGGGCTGTAAAGCTAATTCATTAAGGACTGACGCACTGTTTTACATAGTTGTTCATAGCTTGCAAGTGTGTCCTTCTAGGCAAATTGTCAGCAACACCTGTTCTTGAAAAAGTAAGTTCTGTCTATCCCATTCATCAAGAAAGAAATCTGAGTCACCAGATGAGCAGATGCACCTGGATTATTCCAGTTATCTGAGCAAACATGGCACTGTGAGACATCAGGTTGCTTATAGAATCAGCTGAGCAATCTGGGAGAGCCAGAAAAGTGTGTGAAAACAGCAAACTTATACTGAAAATATCCACAAAGAAATATTTACACCTCTATATTTGAATTACATGTGTCTATAAAAATAATTCATTTCTTTAATGTTAAAGTAGCTGTTAATGCATTTCATACCAAAATTTAAATGTAACGTGTGTATACATTACTGCTCATATTCGAAGTAGTGCTACAGTAGCTGTAAAACTGGTTGTTGCTCATGCCTACTCATTTGTAATTTCTGCTTAGAAAGTTTACCACTTTCAGGTACTTTGCTGCCTTCACTCACCCTGATCTTTTTTTCCACCAAAGATACATTAATCAAAGCTTGAAAATTCACTAGAAAATGCAGAAGTGTTGTGTTTTTTTCCTTATACATAAAAGACAGAAAGGGAAAAAAAGAAAAGAGAACCAAATCCAAAACTCCCTCCCTGACTGTGTCACTGTTGGAAATAAGAACTGAAGAGACTTTAGACAACGTTGAACAAGATCTCAGCAAAGGAAGCAGCTAATCACAGAAATATGTGATCTACTAGTCCAAACAGAGAACTGCAATTTGTATGAACACATGCTGTAGAACTAGAGGAGGCATCCTGGGTCAGTGAATCCAATTCCCTGCTATCAGAAGTAATCATGTCGTATAATCCTGTTCATCTCATTTGAGCTCAATCTTAAAACCCTTTTTATGAATTTGCAGAATAAATGCATTCATAGCTAGTTTATATTCATTTGTTCTTGTCTAACCTTGTCCTTTAACAAAAATAGTTCATCCTCCTCCCGCTCTCTATTTATAGAAAGCAATCATACTTCTTCTCAGCTATTATTTTGCTAAGCTAAGTCCAGCTCTTTCAGTCCCTTCGTGTAAAATAGCTCTTCATTCATCTAAATATCAAAGTAGTTGGTCTGTGTACCTGCTCTTCTTCAAACACCTTTTTTTGAATACTCTCTAAAATGTTTCAAATAGTTTTAACCATTCCTACTATTAACTGTCAACTTTTCATTACCTACTTTGCTTCAGACACACTCAGACTTTCTTCTTTTACATACACACTGCTCTCTTTTCTTGCTCTCTCTTCTTTCTCTCTGTGTCATGGTTAAGTCATACAAGTGTTTCGTGATTGACTCATACATCCAAGTCTCACTCCTCATCTGCTGTTTTCTTAGCCTGCAAATTAAACTTTGTGTTACTTAACAATATAAATGCATTAACACCTAATATTTTTGTTTGTTTGGCTTAATTTCATCATAAATCTGGTATTTTTGTGTCTTACAACTGTCAAGAATTTTTTTGTATATTATTGCAGTATTCTAATGGGAATTTATCTCAAGTTTGTGTCATTATTCCTGATAAACTAAATTCCTAAATAAACTAAATAAATGAAAATTCTAATAATTGTCACCTCCAAAGGTAATGGTAGAGAAATTCTGATATCTCTAGAGACAAATTACTCCTTTTTTAAGTTCTCTTCAATTTTGTTGTTTTGTATTCAGAAAACTGTTTCTGGGTCTCACAAGTCTCTAAGTCTCTTCCTTTCACCCTATCAGATGTTTTCTTGAAGTCCAGATGGAAAAGGACAAATATAATTTTTGTCTAGAAACCCAGTTATTTTGTTAAATACAGCTATCAGGCTAGTCTAAAATGATTCTTCCTTCTATCTGCATAATACAAATTGCATTCCATCCCATTTTTCAGATACCTGTTTCTGTAAATATTTGTCTCAGTATGTGTTTTAAATCCTTCATTATGACGGAGGCAAAGAACCATTGACCACAATAACAAAAACAATACTTTCCTTCTTTTCTTCTCATTATTTTTCATATTTTTTCTAACTACGAGGGATGCTTCAGGAGTTACTGTTTCAAATCTTCTAGATTTCTGGAGTGAAATTTATAAATCCTTAATTCTCGCTGCATTCTCAGATGAAAAACATCTGGGTCTAAATACATTTCTATTAGCCTTTCTGCCTTTGCATTTTTCAGTGTCATCTTCACTAGAAACTCAGTAACAGAGTTCTAACCCTGATACTGAGACTAATCTAACTTATTTGGAAGCATTTATAAAAATTTATCTCTTCATCTGCTTCCCTGCAATAAGGATAAAATATATGTCACTCAAAGCAGGGTTATGAGGTTCTATTTTCTTATATTTGTGTGTGGCTTTAGAAATCAAAAAATACTGTTTATAGCATCATTGTATCACCAGAAAATGACATTGTGATCTCATAACCTAAGCATCTGAATGCTAACCCTCTTGGGTCTCATAAATTCTGCTGGATGAAAAACTCTCATATTAGGTATATTCTAGGTGTGCATACAGATATCATCTATCTTTTTACCTAGGTGCACCTATATAGGCATGCAAAATTTTTATAAAACATAGTTCAGTAATGTAGACTAGTAGCTTAGATAATTCACCTTAATAGGTAGTAAATACAGCAAATAGATGCTGAAAAGGCCACATGGTATTAGACAGAATAAGGTGATTGGTTCCTAAAATATAAGAAAAAGAAGATAGTCTAACTTTTTAAGCACTACTGTAAGTGGTGGAATCCTAACTAGAAATAATAGTTGTTACACATGGAAAATATATGCTATACATCATATATGGGACAAGAGCAAGCCAGACCAGCCAAAAGCAGAGATCATCACCATGAAGTCCTGAAGACTGAAATAATCAAGAGATCCTAAATGCTATTTCATATATTTGTAAGTAAGTTTATAAGCTTCCACCTAGCTTTAGAATGATTAAATGCTGTCTTATTCCCTCCCTCACAAGGGTGCATGTCCTCACAGCCATAAAAAACTTTTAATATGTAACCAAGAATACTCCATTATCCATGTAAATAGCTGATACTTCTGCTGATCATAACTTTTTGATTTTATGGATATCCTGTGGCACTGAGTTCAGCAGAGCTCCTAACTATAGAGAACACAATCACTTTTGTAAATCTGTTTATTTTTATAGTGTTGGTCTATTTTTATAGTATTCTTTATATAGACCCTAGACCTGATATAATGAAAAAAAAAAAAACCACTTTGTAATATCTATTTCTCCCTCTCTACCTACAGCTTTTGTATTACAATGTGAGGTTCTTTTGGGCCTCTCCACTCTTATTGAAATATTTCTATTTTGTGTAGTATCTCCTCACAATTTGAAAAAATTTTGCTGTGAAAAATGCATGTCTCATAAAAAAAAAAAAAAAAAAAAAAAAAAGGCAA
The DNA here is from genome assembly GCA_032466535.1 of Forpus xanthops. Lineage (NCBI taxonomy): Eukaryota > Metazoa > Chordata > Aves > Psittaciformes > Psittacidae > Forpus > Forpus xanthops. The sequence goes on from JASSUY010010883.1 coordinate 71,494, forward strand.
GCAACAAAACCAAACACAGGAAACCCCATTTTGCTGTTGATTTAAATTTTGAAAAAGATTGCAATGTCTAGATCTTTATAAGATATTTCATACAAGATCATCTTTCACTGCTTCATCTTTAAATGTTCGACAGACAATAGATTATTGTCCTGCAATGTTTTGAACAAACTTTCTGGTATAGGTCAGAATTTTTAACCAGACACGACCAAAGGTTAAATGACTAGACCAGCTGAATCAGCAGTAGAGTTGGAAGGAATAAGATTCAAGAGTAAAAACTCATCTTTTTGAAGTAAACATAAATTTGCCAGTATTTTCTGCAGAGCTAGTATTTCACTTCAGATTCTGTAATGTACTTCTCCCTCCTCTAATCGCTAAAGCACAATTGCACTAAGCAGCTCTTCAGTTACTAAGGCATTTAAAGGCTGTTTTTTGGGGGAGGCTGGTAATAATTTTTGCCCACTCGCACACTTGATTTCACATGATTTCACAAAAATGCTCATCATGCATTATTTCGGTAACATAAGCTTAGACAAGTAGCATGATTTAAAATCTACTGACACTGTGATCCATTTAAATAGTTCCGGCACAGCATTAACATTATAGGGAATGAAAATGACAGTAAAATAAGAAATTGAATTAAGTAAACTAACAATAAAATTTGTGTAGAATGCAGATCTCATTTCAGGCTGTTTGCACCAAAGAACATTATGATAATACACAGTATTTGTGTACTTTATCAAGAAACACTTTAACAACTTCAATTTGTTTCTATGGGACTTATACTAATAAACAATGACAGCATTTCATCTGAAATCTTTGGAAACCATGAAACAAAGTAAATTGAAAAAAACTATTGTACTTTTGATCAGTGAAGAAGTTTGAAGAGTCCAGCAGATTGAAATCTTTCTTCTTTTGATAGCAATAAAGTTGCTCAGATATTTGCTTAAAATAGCCATTTTTCTTGCTTTCTTAGAATCTTATAATCCATAGAATCAGAACAGTTAGGGCTGGAAAGGACCTTAAGATCATCTAGTTCCAACCTCCCTGCCATGAGGAGGGACACCTCAAACTAAACCATGTCACCCAAGGCTCTGTCCAACCCAGCCTTGAACATTGCCAACAATGGAGCATTTTCAACTTCCTTAGGCAACCCATTCCAGGGCCTCACCACCCTTGCAGGATAGACCTTCCTCCTTACATCCAATCTAAACTTCCCCTGTTTAAATCTGAATCCATTACCCCTTGTCCTATCACTACAGTCCTTCATGAAGAGTCCATCCCCAGCACCCTTATAGGCATAGGCTCCCTTCAGATACTGAAAGGCTGCTATGAGGTCTCCACACAGCCTCCTCTTCTCCAGGCTGGACAGCCCCAACTTTCTCAGCCTATCCTCATAGGGGAGGTGCTCCAATTGCCTGATCATCCTCATTGCCCTCCTCTAGACTTGTTCCAACAGTTCCATGTCCTTTTTATGTTGAGGACACCAGAACTGTACACAATACTCCAGGTGAGGTCTCACAAGAGCAGAGTAGAGGGGCAGGATCACCTCCCTCGACCTGCTGGTCATACTCCTTTTGATGCAGCCAGGATACGGTTGGATTTCTGGGCTGCAAGCGCACACTGCTGGCTCACGTTCATTTTCTCTTCGACCAACACTCCAAAGTCCTTCTCTGCAGGGCTGCTCTGAATCTCTTCTCTGCCCAACCTGTAGCTGTGCCTGTAATTGCTCCAACCCAGTTGTAGGACGTTGCACTTGTCATAGTTAAACTTCATCATGCTGGCATCAGCCAACCTCACAAGCATGTCAAAGTCCCTCTGGATGGTACTCCTTCCCTCCAGCATATCAACCAAACCACACAGCTCGGTGTCATCAGCAAACTTGCTGAGGACACACTCAATCCCACTGTCCATGTTACTGACAAAGATGTTGAGCAAAACCAGCCCCAGCACAGATCCCTGAGGAACACACTTGTTACTTGCCTACACCCGGACATTGAGCCATTGACCACAACTCTCTTCCTGCAGCCATCCAGCCAGTTCTTTATCCACCAAGTGGTCCACCTATCAAATTGATGTCTCTCCAATTTAGAGAGAAGGATGTCGTGTGGGACAGTGTCAAGTGCTTTGCACAAGTCCAGGTAGATGATGTCAACTGCTCTACCCCTGTCCATCATTTCCATAGCCGCATTATAGAAGGCCATCATATTGCTCAGGCAGGATTTCCCTTTCGTGAAGCCATGCTGGCTGCCATCAAACACCTTGTTGCTTTTCATGTGCCTTAGCATGCCTTCCAGGAGAATCTGCTCCAGGATTTTGCCAGGCACAGAGGTGAGACTGACTGGTCTGTAATTCCCTGGATCATCCATTTTCCCCCATTTAATGGGGGGTTATATTACCTTTTTTCCAGTTGTTGGGAACTTCATCTGAGTGCCATGATTTTTCAATCATTTCTTATTATTACCACACTTGATAAGCTTATTGCAAAAATTTGCAAGCACAAGTTGGCTTTAAATGTTCTTTTGCAGCAGTGCTAAAAAATTAGTGGAAACTTGGCTCTGACATCCTCAATGCTTTCTGGATAACCCTAGCAATTTCCTGATGATAGCAAATTTCCAGAATTTTGCTCAAAATGCTTGAGAAATATTTGAAACGGAAGAGGTGAATCTTTGACTTAATAGTTATATTTTTAACCAATACAGATGGGCATATTTTCCAGTGCAGTTGTCCAGACAGTCAATCTGGACAGCTACAGTTCTCACATTACTGAGATAATGTTATTACTATTAATAATCTTAAAGAACCTCTGAGTTTGAAGGCATTGCACAGGGCTGCATATGGCTGCATAAAGGTAATTATTTTTATAACCATAACATTAAAAATAGTGGAAACTTCATATATGTGGCTTTGTTTTGCTGCATGTTTACATTCAAAGAGACAAAAATGAGCATGACAAGAAGAATACTTGCAGGAAACATAACACTATAAAAATGACACTCTAGTGCAAGTTAGGTTTATAGCAATATAAATATTGATGTTATTAATGCCACCTAGAGTATCGAAGTATAAAATATACCTCACTATCGTATGTGCAACATAGCAGTTTATGTCAGCAAGACATTACTTCTCTTGCAATAACTTTTATTTTAAAATGATTTATTGCACTTAAGTCCATCAGGAAGGAAAAGGAGCTTGATGAGGTAAGAGAGGACCAGGAAAAGAAAGGAGGACCGGATACACGCAGAGTTCAATAACATAAATTATCATAGTATCTTTCGAGAGGCTTCCACCCTACACAATTTTAACTGTTAGCTGCAACATATGTACTTTTATGTGAATGCAATTTCCTGAAGTGAATGGAAATTCAGACATTTGTAAAGGTTTAGCAAATTAGGCCTATGGATATCAGATCTGGAATATATACAAAACAAATCTTATTAATAAGCACCTGGACAAATCTCTGCCAGTGTTCAATAAACTCTTGCTTTTCTTTCAGTGCCATGTGTTCCCATTATCATCTTTATTGCTCACCCACAGCTCCAACTGAAGACAATGTTATAGTCAGCGCATTCCTTGTCAAATGAGAAGTTACGTATCCCACAGTGACATCCAATCTTGGTCATTTCTTTTTGTTATTTGAAATGACCAAATTAAGTTAAATAAGAAAATTTAATTTAATTAATAAGCTTCCTTACACTAGCTGTACCAGTCCTGTCACTGAAGGCATATTTTTAAGACAGATACATCAGTGCTTTGTCAAAGCTAATTTTATTTGTGTCTAGAAATGAGGTTTCTGTAATTTTTTGGATACTGTGTAATAATTTTTGGTCTTAGAAAAACGTCCTGAAGTTCTGCTTATTTGAGACAAGAGTTAAAGAATAAAGACAGCATTCCAGCTAGTGAGAAAAGTATCACAATTTTGTGTTTCTCAGGGAATACTCAGCATCTCTCATTATCTGATTATCTGGAAAGAGACACTTTCAAGAAAGGCATTGCATTAAGGTCTGTGAAGAACTCAGTCCTTAATGTAAGAAGTCAATATAGCAAAATACACATTGAAGTATTGGCATCTGACTTTATAAATTTTCTTTAGATCATGGAAGCTTAAAGTAATTTTTACACGGTTTGGTTGAAAGTTGGTAACATGCAGTACTAATTGATTTTGAATTATACACAGAATTTGTATTAGCTTAGATTCCAGGAGTCTCTATAATATTTTTTCATCTAGTTTTGGGGTGCATGCTTATTTTAATACCCACGTTCCACCAGGGCACTGAGCAGGCAGAAAAGGAATATATCCCTTTCCAGGTGGCTTACAGGACTTTACGATAGAGTTAAAACTAGTAATCAGATCATGTTATGTATTTACATGTGGCCCTTTGGATGGATGCTCCTTTATACGTGAGAGGCAGCATAAGGAGGTCATAAGCATATTAAAGTTCTAGCAACTACTGAATGATGAGCTTGAATGAAATCTTAGTTACCTTTCAGGAATATGAAAAGGTCAGTCATAAGTTACCTCTCTCCTTTGATGTTGGTGGGGAGTATTTCTATTGATTTTACTGAAAGCCAAAGCATAACCTAAGTCTTTGACTTCAGGAACTTTACTCATAGTAAACAGAGACTCTCAGCTATTTTGGTGCTATTAGCCCCACAAGTGCCTAAAAATGAACTATATTTGAATTAATCAATTACATATAACAATTGGTTGGTACTAAATTTTAGGGGTTTATGCATACCAAAACAGTGTTTAGGGCAGCAAACAAGCAATTCTGCATCACTTTAGATACCCAGTTTCACCACATAAAAATGCTTTATTTTAAATTAATTAAAATATTGCTAAAATTTTCAGCCAATTCTGTGCATAATGTTAAAGAGAAAATTAATAACTTTATGTTAATTTTAAGAGGAATGGATTCATCATTAATTTTTTGCTACTCTGGAATGCTTATCTAGAGATCAGATCACTAGTTGACCATTTGTTCCTCAGTTCAAATCCTAAACTAGCAAAACTCATCTAATGATAATTAAAGCCCAAAAAAAATTATGTCATTACAGACCAACTGAGGAGCAGACCTGCATGTTCAAATTACAGAGTACAGATTCTAGCATCAGAAGCTAATCAGTAACTGGATGCCACACCTTCAGATCACTGGAATCACACCCTACAATACTACGATATTCTCTCTCCACGAAATACTTGAGAAGGAAAATTTCACATATATATATATCTATGTATCAGAAATTTCAAGAATATGCTTCATATTGCAAAAATTATTCCAATAATCATTCTTTATTTGGGCATTTAGCTTGGGAAGTTTTCATAGAGAGACAAGTTTTGCAATTCAAGCAAACCAAGATGCTGGAGACATGCATAAAAACTTTCCTTTGAAATATATTTTAATTTCTCCCATGTCTCTGGAAGGAAACTGCTTTTGACAGACTATATTTTGCCACTGTTTCATGAAATAATTCATATCAACATTTACCAAGGGAGATTGGTCTTTGCTTTAATTCACACTGTATGCCAGCCAACCTGCTCCCTATTCTGATTATTTTTATTACTTACTGCTACAACAAAACAAAAAAATGTCAGTATGAGAAAATTTGCTCTTCAAAAAGGCTTTTGTCCCACACTGTCTCAGATTCGTATTTTAGGTCATACTATATTTTGAAATTAAATCTTTCTTACACAAAAACTTAACAATATAATAGGTGGTGTTTCTTGGTCCTTCAGAGAGCCACAAGCCATCTCTGTGTGTTTAAATACATGTGGAGACCCTATAAATGGTAATCATGTTCAAAATCTATTGACTTTGGAAATAAAAGTATGTAGAATTTTGCAGAACTTCTCCTCCACTGTGGAAAGGAGCTGCTTCAAAAATTTATTTTTGATCAAGCTGGAAATAGAGTAAGCTACTGTCATATACAAAATAAAATGGAAGCCTGCATTTCGCAATAATAATAATAATAATAATAATAGTAATAGTAATAATAATAATAATGTCAATTCTAAGAAAGGTGGGAGAGAAATCAAATTGACTTTATCGTTTTGATGTGGAATGACTGCAAATCAAGCTGCATCACTCTTAAGCTTGGGGGGCAGGGAGAGGAACAGGCTTAGATATTGTAAAATTCAAGTGATGTGGATTCAGTTCTCTCCAGAAGAAACACTGTATATGCACTGAAATACTCCTGAGAAAATATTCCTGACTTACATTGCCACAATGGAAATCAAAACCCTTAAAAAGTAACTCTAGCTGCCTTTAGCTGTCTATAACAGTGATATATACATATATATTTTTATATAATTATATTCAAGTTATTCCAGTAATAGTCACTGTGTTATAGTATTCTTCACATTTTGCTGTACTTTCTGAACAGTTTTACAATGTTCTTCCCACATTTACTCCAAATTCAGTTTGCATACAGAAAAAGTAAGATATTATGAAAGTTGGAGCTACATTAGGAATTATCTGATTATAATAACAATTTTAATGCTTACACTTGGGCTGGCAGTAGAAAATTCTTTTGCTGATTTTATTTTTAGTATTCTCCTGAGCCCCACACACTCAAGTGGCAGAATGGCCACATACTAATCACATGTGTGACTTTTTCTACAGGATGTCATGTTAATTATCAGAAATTTTGCTCAAACAGTGTGATAATTTGCTGTTTATGGAATGTCATTTTTTTCACTTTTTATACAAAAAAGTAAAGGATTCTTTTTCATTTCCCTGTTACTTTGTATGTAACACACTTTATAAAACTTAATATTTAGACATTCCCTTTGGACTAAATATTCTGGTTTTCATTCTGCTCTCCAAAATGAGGCCTTCTGTATTTGCTTTTTAAATTACTACGGATACGAGTGGCTTGTACAGGCAGCATTTTGTAATTACCCATCTGATTTGTCAAGACCCTGACACTTATGCATTGATTTGTAAACCATCATCACCCTCCATTTCAGGCATTTCACACAGTTCAACACATGCACTGCATTTCTGATTATTTACAGACCTAAATACGTTTTGCAGTGAGACTGTCAATTGTTCTGCTCTAAGGATGCACATCTTGTTTCTGCTTCACTCAAGGGATGAGGATTTGAAACCAGAAGCACCTTTATTTCCAGTTACGTAGATATAAAATAAATCCAGATTTCAGATACTTGAGAAAAGCTGTGGTAAAAGTGTGACCAGTCGCACATTACTTCTTGGTATTTCAGGTCTTATATTTTTCCTTATTGGTGGTGGTGTGTCATGAGATTTAAGTAATGAAAAATTGTCAGAAAGCTCCTCCTCTCTTTCAGGCCAGTAATATAAGATATGAAGATATTTAGTTCACGTTATTTTATTTACAGCATTGCAAAGCTTATAAGGGCAAGAAATAAGGATCCTCCTATGATTGTCAGCAATTATAGAGCGCACGTATTTATAATAAGGAGAATTTTCTGACTGGGTATTGCCCCAAAAAAGCGAGCAACACATTGGGTTGATGAATTCAACTTGTATAACTTCCCGAGAGAAAGGAACTAGAGTGAAGGAAGGGGAAATGAGCTTCCTGTCAGTTTGGCTCTAATCTCATTTCCACACAATCTAAATGACATCTTTGTACCTATATCTATTAGTGAACCAGCAGACTACTTCCTAAAGAAGCTCTTTCAGATAAGAGATGTTAAAATAGATAGAACCATAGAACTATGAAAGTACAACCCTTTAATCTTGGTGGGAAGACCTAGGTTTCAATATATCTAGGGTTTTAAGCATTGGAGATTAAGATAGAAGAGAGAGAGAGACAGCAGAAGTGAGGGAGAGGCACTGTGTGTTACATTTCTAAAAGAATGATCCACTGGGCTTCACTTTTGCAACACTTATTTACAGCTGGAATATGCATCACAATTAATGGCATTTTGCTAATTATTAATCTGGATTATTCATACGTATAAAGTCAGCGGAGTTATAAACGTGATCTATGTACTCATGTGACCACAAATAATCGTGGGTACAAACCCCTGCCCTGAATTTCATGTTCAGAAGGGAATTGAAAGCTTTTCCATTCTGACTGACCAGGTCTTGTGTTGTGTATTAATAATTCTCTGCATGAAATAAAACCATTTGATATAATCAAACACCATAAAATTCTTTTGTAATGACACATTTTGTTGAAGTTTTACAGATTGGCATTAGGCTAGTACAGCAATGCGCAGAATGTAAGATGAAATAGAACAGAACAGAATGTGTCTTGCTATTATTCAGGTTGTTTTATATCTAGTTGCATAAACGCATTGGTTTCTATAAAGGAAACAATGACTAACAAAATGGATACATTTATTCTTAGACATCAACTGCCTCTGGGGTACTACGGAAATTTGCACTGGGAAAAGGCTGCTGAATCATAAATTAAAAGACATCTCCAGTTACCAGCTAGCAAAGCTGCATACACTTTCCTGTCCATTCCTGTTTGGACACAAGTGCAAAGTCTCACTGTAGATTCTGAAAGTAAATATTCACCTGCAAAGCAGCAGTACTCGATTATCTGCACTATCATTAAAGCAATTTCCTCATACTCTTTGCATTTTTCTTAGAGAACACCATCATCAGAATATGCATAACTATGGGCATAACTGAAATTAAAAAAGAGAAAATTGATAGAGGACCTCTGCTACCCCTGCAGTAGAGAGTTCCCATAGCAAGAGAAATTATTTAATGTACTAAAACAGATCAGTTTGAAATTTAATGTAAGTGCTAAAAGCCTACAGTTGCATTGACAGAACCATTGTGTCTTTAGTCCTCTGGAAAAACAGATGAAGGTTAGCCTGGTAAATTTTTTAGAGCCATGCTACAGGCCCACGATGATCACAGGCATGTGAAAATCAAGCTTGATTAGATAAGCAATGGTGAAATGGGCAAAAATGCCACAGAAAATACGTCAGTCACAACAGGTACAGCAGTTGCTATAAGACGGATATAAGAATCATAACTGCAATATATAAATCGCTGTCTCAATAAATTACATAACTATGTTCACGTATGAATCTGAAATCCACACTGCATGGCAAGTAACTAGAACAATGCTGTAAACCTGACCTTAAACAACTGTATGCCCTACAATGCTTCCTATGGGTCCTATAATGATTCAGAAGCAGCTAGGACATAACACAGTGTCAGCACCCACATTACAATCTTTTCCCCATATTGCTAAAGTTGCAAGGCTGGCGCACAGTCATGTCTTTAATAAGGAAACAAATAGAAAAGTTTTCTGCTTTATGATGAGGATATTCAGCTGTTGTAAACTTGGACTAGACCTCATTAATGCAAGCACTACACATATAATACCAAGCAGCTTTCTGAATCTTCACGTGTGTCAGCACTCCTTTGATCAACTGCTGTTGTTAACTCTTCCATCTTTCATTTATGTTGCTTCCTTTTATGTCACAAAAAATAGCACAGTTTGTTTCTGATAATGTGGCTTTTCCAAGGACTTGTACACTGTGACAGGCTCAGTTCTGCTTTGTAAGAACAGAGGAAGAAGAGAACATGGAGGTGAAAGAGCAGTTCATCCTCCTTACCTAACAAATCATTTCTGACAGGGATTGGAAAAATGAGTCTGTGTTAATAGTGGTGGGTTTACCTGAGTCCACCTTTCATTTTATATAAATCACTGTAAAATGTATCTGGATTTCAAAGAGCAACAGAAGTTTGGTATTCAGTAGGAGAAACCCTGTGTCATCCTGTCCCCTCTTAAGCTTTAAAAATATTGCACTTTTTTATTATTTGTCTTACACTGTTAGGAAAGACAGGTCAGAAGACATAACATTGTTCCTGTTCTCAGGGGCGAAACATGGGCTAGTAAGAAGTAATTCAGAATATTTTAAATTTCACTTGTACTTCATTTCTTTGAAATGTCTAACAAAAGACTTACAAATCTGACAAAGTAAGAGTTTTCTCCAACTCCCTAGAAACAGTTACTTAAAAAACATATTTGGCTGAAGTTTAGTGCTCATGAAAAGGGAAGACAGATATCACTGAGGTACTGCACACAGGTTCCCCAGAGCAGGTCTGCCAATGCAGTTCAGTCTCACACCTGTCCTGGAACTATTCATAGAGCTAATCTATATGGTAGTTATTCCCATGTGGGCAACTATCCATGAGACGTTTGACTGAGACCAGCCAAATTGATCTGACTTGTGTTTTATTACTCACAGGAAGCTTGATCTGAAAGAGTGAAGGTCTAACATGTTAACTCACACAGCGCCATCTTTCCACTGATTTTTTTCTTCTCTTTAACAGTTATGGTAACTGAATTCTAGTCAGAATATTCAGTAAACTTTCTGACCAATTGCAAGCAAGCAAATAAAGACTTACATATTGTCCCAAATATTACTACTACCAGAACACTTTTGGAGAATGCTGAAATTATTAGGAAAAAAAAAAAACAAACAAAAAAAACCTCACACTCTTGCTAACAAAGCAAGGGCATATACCTTTAGTATAACCTTCCACATAGATTATCTCCTTTCTCCATAGTAAGCACCCATACTTGGTGCTGCTGATGCTTGTGGGCATTTCGTGTGCCTGGGGGAAGAGAAATGCCAACCCTCCTACATGCACACACATGCAGGGAGTTCCTGCAGCCTATGCCGGTTAAGGCCTCAGTGTGCACCACTTCTTGTTCCCTTGACAATTTTAGAATCTGGCATCAAATTCTGCCTTGCCTTCAGCTGTAAGGGGAAAGAGCATGCTCCAAGCCCAGACCATAATGCAGAGTTTGATAAATGTCTGACTTAATCAACTGGACAGCACGAAAGTGCTGATGACGCAGAAGCAACACCACGATTCTGTATGTTGTAGTGCACAATATGAATTTTCTTTGGCATGTTTCTTATAAACAGGAATAGTAAAGAACCACTTCAGTGCCATTTGCCCCAACTGTATTTTCCACAGTATTCCCCTAATTCAGACTTTTTTTGTTAGCTAATAGATCTCTAATCTCTTTCAGAGAACTCTAAAGGCAACAGAAAACTAAATGACATAAAAGGTAACAGGATTTATACTTTATATTTTAAATAACAATATTCGTTATTCCCCTTTGATTTATCTATGTAAAGTGAACTTCCTGTGTATATACCCATGCCTGAGAGGAAAATTTGAGAATAGCTACTCACTAATTGCTTTATCCATTGCATCTCTACTCTGTATCTGCTTTTTCTTACAGTTAACATGCACAATTTCTGAGGTCACAAAAATGAGGATGTGGACTAATATTAAGAATGAGTAGGGACTACACCAGTGCTCCCCAAACAGGACTCACCAAACCGATAAGGGTTCTGTTCTAGAGCTAACACACTCTGAGGTAGCATTAACTCTACCTGATGATTCCCTTGTACTATGCCCACCGCAGAAAGAACTGGAGGAACTTCACATATCCTTTTCTCCTACCCCAGCTCCTCCTAGATTATGCATTGTCCTACCTCTCCCTTTCACAGCAGCCACCAGTCTTCCTCTTAGAAGAATAAAAGCCTAACAGGTTAAAACTGTGATCATTAGGAAACTCTGATTTCCTGCTGCACAGAAGGTTGACTGTTTACCTCTTCACACAGACTGGAAAATTTAATTGCTCACTTTCATCCTGTTTTCCCCATAGATATTTTCTAGTCACTTTCCCTTTCCTGCCTTTATCTTCCCTTTGCACAATACTGCAATATCTGACCTGCAGAAATAATATGGGAAATATTTAAATGAAAATAAAAGCTTCCATCAGCATTATTGCTTATGTTAGTTTAGATAGTATCTTTAAAATACTTTGTGTCCTCAATGCACCTCACATGACAGATGCAACACAATGAATTGCAGCTTCAGAGAACTTTAGCTGAAGGCCTAATGAAAAACTGATTCAGAAAACAAAACAGTGAAATAGAAACAGAAGAGAATTATGCTGCTACCAGGATACATGTCAATAGAAGGACCTCAGATAGATAGTGGAAGCAAGTGTAAATTTCATAGCAAGACTACAGGTCTTTGCATTATTTCTGCTTCTGCTAAATATGAAATAATCTTTTACCATCGCATCGGAGTTAAAAAGAATGTCTTTCTGTCAAACATGGCTATCATTCAACACAAGACAATATACAGGATTATTTAAACACCCCTTCCCAAGATCACCAAATATTTCTTCACAAGACCTAAGTAGCTTGTGAACTGATAATAATGCTACCTGAAATTTGAAGGTGTTTATTCTCCCAGTGCTTATCTTTCTGCAGCTGGTTGGCTAGACTGTAGGATGTCTTCTGTAGGTCAGTACATGTATAACGAAACAATCATTCTGCAGCTTGTAAAATATGACTGCATATGAGATATTGATGGCCTAAGGGAAGTTCTGAATATCAGAGGTTCATAATTAGAATACCTACACATTTGCTCCAATAGAATTCCCATCAATGTCAGAGAGATGAGTGGTTATGAATTTTGGAGTCATCTTTGTTCATTCAGAATGATTTATGCACTTCCATCTTCAGACAAATGAAGAGCGAAGAATTATTGACGAAACCTTCTACCTAGTGAGCTTATCCTCAGTGAGGTTCTAAATTTGTAATTGCCTTGCCCATGGCTCAAGATCAAGCCCCACAGTTTGCAACTCATGACTTATTTATGTTCATGCCATCCATCCGCTTTCAGTCATTTTGTCCTCTTATCTGTAAATCCACAGTCACACCATGTAGGATGTGTGGATCTCCTGATAAGAAATTTTTGCAGGAAAGACAATACGGGCAGATCAACAGCTCTGTTGCCAGAGTTGCTGGTAGTGACTCTAACATCTCATTTATTCCAGATTTATAAAGAATCACTGCGCTGATCTGAAGATAGAGCTAAGTGTTTGACTTCTGGGCTAATAGGCTAGTTGAAACCTGCATTTGGTACAAAACACTAAATTAAACAGACACTGATAAGATTATCCAGTGTGGGACAGAAAGCAATCATCTTGTTAGCATCAAGATTTCCATTGTTTCTGGGCCATTGGTTCAAATTTTCTTTGGTTTTCCTTTTGGATATGTTGTTGCTGTTTGTTGGTTTGTTTGATTCATGGGGGGTTGTTTTGTGTATTAAGGTGGTTTTTTTCCCCCTTTAATTTTAAATCACTGCATTTTACTGGAATTATATATAACTATAAACTATGGTTCTAGTATGAAAAGAGGGATTCAATACCCTGTATCCAGAAAAAAAAAAAAATCCAGTTTCGCCATTCTTTTAAAAACTGTATTAAACTGAGTATTATCTGTGAAAACAGTTCTCTATTAACTATGAGGCAAAGCACTAGGGGAGTGAAGCTAAGAAATTAGAAAAAATTATATACAGTACCATTTTGAAGTCCTATGGTATCACTGATTGCCTTGCTACCTAGTTAAATAATAAAAAAGGAAGATGCCAACTAATTTTCAGAAGGAAACAGATTTTGTTAAATGACCCTTTGCAATTCTAATATTATTTTTTCTTTTCATTTTTTTTGTGTTCCTGTATGCATATATATGCATATTTATCATTATGAAAACACAACACTACATAAATAAATCAGAGATTTTACTAGGGCACAACATGGCTAAAGCAATTAAACTAAACTTACTGTCAGATGATCTGCCACAGAGGCTTAGGCACCTCTGAGCTATTTCAAGCGAGTTGGCTCTGTCTGTGGCATTCAAAGTACAAATTTAAGATAAATAAATAAATAAATAGATAATAAAATAAGAGGTGTCCATTATGCTTCTTTCTTGCCTAAGTATTTTCAAAGTTGTAACAGCAGACACTTTTCTGAGTAGAGACTGTTCTGCTGCACAACTGCTAAAGAGCAAGGTTCTGAAGTTAATTTTGCCAAACAGCTAGAGTAATTTCTCAAATAAAAGACTTCTAGTGGCAAAATGCATTTTACAATTTATTGCTGAACTGCTGCAAGAAGCTCTTCACTAAGCAGCATGGCACAGGGCCAGAACGAGCTATTTCAAAAATCACTGTTGGGCATATACCAATTTGATACACAGGATTTAGCAATACAGTGGGGAATGACTCTGTGTGTCTGTGTGTATGTGTTCATGTTCTGTTAAATGTTAGCAGTCTCTAACTGCATACACATCTCCAGTGTGAGGACATTTGTTGTTAGACTGCTGCATTTGTTTTAAAGAAACAGAAATTTATCAGGCTGGATAACAGCACTTTTTACTTGTTTAATTAAATTAATTATGTGCCGCAGATTTATTTTCCATGGGCAGTTCAAAGGATAAAATGTCTCAGACAAAATCTTTGAAAACATTTCAATGAAGAATGACAATTTTATGAGTCTCCTAGAGAGATGACTGCTTATTAGACTTATATGTTTTTTCCATCTCCATGTTCTTTTGTTCAGTGAATAATGTAGCGCTTACAGTAATGGATCGATACAACATGATGCAATATGCATATAAAGCATTAGCATATTAAATTGGAGTCCTCCAACCACCCGATCCAGGTTCATACTGATTGAGGTATCAATTTTCTTTTCTTCTTTATGTAACTATAACAAATGATGAAATAAATAGTAAGTTTTTCAACTGATAGGGCTTAAGAAATAATTTTTAGTCTAGGAGCATTTACAACTCCAAAGTGGTTAAAGATTAAGAGTAAGGTTAAACCTAGATCAGTCAATGTGGTGTACTGTGCAACTAGACAAACCAGATTGCTAAATAAGGTACACTTAGCTGGATGCAAATCTGTCAGTGATACAAGAAGCACCACCTAGGAAAAGCTTCCCAGATCACAAATGAAATTATAAGGTACTGCTGACAAATATTCCTTCATTTAGAGACATGGTTTCAGCTAGCATTTCAGACATGCAATAGGCTCACTAAAATCACCTCACTTACCAAAATCATAATTCATTAATTGATATGCACACCTGATGCCTAGTCTACAGAGAGTTTTTATACAAGTACACCTACGTAGGCTGTGTTTGTGACAAACACATACACTGCTACAACCCTATTATAGATCCAGTTCTAGTCATTTAAATGACGTGGACTTACTTGTTTTCATATGTACACATGAAGAAACTACTAATGAAAGCATACATACATTAGTATAACCAGAGACACACTGCTGAGGTTGTATCATCTTCAATTAAAGCTAAATGACATCACTTTTGGGTATTCAAATTATTACTCATATGAGTAATCTCTAATCATGAGAAGAGTGTCTGTGAAATTAACTTGCCAGTGAAAGAGAGAAGGACTGAGTCTGGAATCAAATACATTAATTTAGAAAGCAGGTTTTCAGCTGTGAAGTTCTATTTCATAAGCACAGGTAAGTTTGCTACAGTCTTTCCATTGACCTTGGGAGCACTACCTCTTGGGAATACCTGAAGCTTTTTTCTCCCAGCATAGAAACTTCCAACACACTGGAGGAAAAACTGAAGTTTTTCTTCTTCTTTAATTTGATTAGTAGTACTCCAATAGAATTAATTTTTAATGAAAATTAATGATATATGCTTTTGAGGGAGACCTCTGTGATACAGACAAAGACACAATAACCTATGTGACACATACACAAATCATATATATATAAAAACCTACATTTCTTCTTCAGAATTACATATTAAATCTCCTGTTCTGTAAGATTTGGATATAAAATAATACATTTTTTTGTTGAATTCAGTCCCAATGACATTGTGAATGTCATGTGTATTTTAAACCAGTTCGAACATCATATTTCTTTTTCTCTGTAGACAAAGCATGCAGGAAACCATAAGAGAAATAAATATATATTTGTAACTCTGAACCTACAAGCCTGTGATTGATGATCCCATGATTGCAGTTTGACCACGGTCCTCTGCAACTTGTGTGAAGGCTGGGAACTGTGTCTGAGCATCAGTGAAGGCTCCCAGAAGGGCTAGGCCGTTTTGTGGGGGCACTGGCTCCCTTCCCTATCCTTTTCCACATGGCCAATTCTTATGGAGCAGACCAGCGAGGTATGAGCTACTCATGCGGCTACATGGTACAGGACTGGAAGTACTATCAAGAAAATCAAAGAATAGTTAGGGTTGGAAAGGACCTTAAGATCATCTAGTTCTAACCCCCCTGCCAAATCTCTTCATTTTAGTTTTTCTTGATGGTTTTGATGAATGACAAAAGTTGCCAGCTGGAACTGGGAGTAACACTGCCACACACTTGTTTCAGTTCTCAGAGGGTGCTGATGGGGCTTTTCATTCCAATCTCTGACCTTTCCTGCTCTTAATGGGTCATGTAGTACTTTAATACAGTTTACAGTATTTACTATGAGAGAAGTGTCTATCATCAGCCTGCCCAGATCTTGCTTTAACACAGAAGTCCATGACAGTGAATGGCTAATGAATCAAATATTTTGCCTGTAACTCTCCCCCAGGATACCTGACCTTGAACAAATATTGTCACTTTTGTCTGAGTAAAGACTGTGAAATAGTTTCAGACTAATTTAATCATAGTTAGAATGTTTTCAGGAAGGAACTAATTTGATGTCTATACATTTCGCATTTTTAAGTCAATTAGATTACCCATGGCAACTTGGCCACAATAAAGAACTTGGACCAAAAAGCAGAACTTCTGCCCTTTCATCCAAACATTTTCACTGTGATATATTCACAAATAAATGATGACAAAAGAAAGTAAATGCCTTCTTCTGTATTCTGTGACTCAAGATATGTTCCTGCCTGGGCTGAGATTTGTAACACCAGACTGCAGACCATTACAGTAATCTAAAGATTATTGCCCAAACTACCTTCCAAAATTACCCTTCAACATTTTTGACTGGAGTCTTTAATCCATAGCTGTTGCAGAAAATTACAATGACAATTTACCTCATGAATGGGTAGCTGGTGATTAAGTGTTATGAAAGCAGCCTTTTGACTTGCAGGCCAAGCCAGAATACTATCTGTGACCTTTAATATTCTCCTTCATAAGGGACAGATCCTACAAAATACTGACCAGAGCCTGCTGGAAGCAAGTCACCTCTTACCTGGGGCCAAAGTAAAATCATCCCTTTGCAAGATCAAGTCTATCAATGATCTGATCCTGTACATCAAAAGCCTATTGAGTTTTGTCTGCAAGAAATCAAGGATCATTTTCAATGATATACTCAGAGGCAATGACACACAGCATATCTATGAATGATCACCAGTTCCCTGTGTCGTACGCTTTTCTAAACACATCCTCACATTAAACTAGGCTAGAAAAGATTTCTTTTACAACAAATCTTCTATAGCTTGAAATAAAATATACAGATTATTTCTCAGTAGAGCTGAGAAACAGCACAAGTTTTCTTTTTAGAAGGGATATTTTATGGACGTCTTTAAACATCATTACGTTTTCAGGAATGCTGAATGAAGCATGATGGATTTGTTTTAAATTGTTGCTAGTATTTAATTCTGATTCAGTTCAAGGGGCCATGTGAGAAGAAGGAATCAAAGAGGGGAAAAAGAAATTCTGTTCATTGGGTAAAGCATCAGTAAAAAAGGAAACAAAAAAACTGTAAGAAGGTCCCAACACCTTTCACCAGTGTCTGAAAAAATCAAAGTAAACTGCACTATTCCTGGACATATTGTTTGATGTGACTAGAATGTAAATTGTTAGAGAACAGTTTTTATTTCAGACACTTCTGAGTGTTAACTATGATTTAAGGTTTGGGTTTGTTTAAAATAAATGAATAAAACATGTCTATCAAGAAATACATTTTAATGACAATTTTTTGTGGTTGCTCATTTTTTGGAAAAAGAAGAAAAGTCAATTACTTGAAAGGTGTAGGTTACACATAGCTGTAGGGAAACTAAAGGTCCTATCTTCAGTATATGTAAAATTAGCCTTCTTTACAATAACTATGTATTATTCTTTCCTATTTTTTTTTAATAAAAGACAAAAAATACAAATATTTGCCTTACCAAAAGAAAAAGCAAATTTTATACCCCTGGGGCAAGTTCCAGCTTTTTTGGTCTCAAGAAAAAAAATAAAAAGCATTGTCAGAAAGACTCCTAAACAGACTGCCCAAGGGGTAGGTAAGGAAACACCTAAAAACATCATCATATTACCCAATGCTGATGTAATCAACTGCAATTGGAAAATGTCAAACAATGGTATTCACTACCCAAAGATATTGCTGATCAAGTCCTCAACTGCCATTTACAATCACTAACTAAAACATGGAATATAGCTGTGGATATAAACAAGAGACAAATTAGTATTGGGAAGCTGGGTTTAATAATCCCCTAAAAGAGACCATCTGTTTATAAAGACCCCCTTTTCCTTGATCTCTGACATGTATTCTTAATATAGACATAGCCGGATTTCTTTTTTTTTTTTTTTTTTTGACATTTTTAAACACCCTGTTACTATAAAGTCTACTTATAGCATATCTGGTCTGAGTATTTTGTCTCAAATTTCAGTTGTTATGTAAGCACTCAAGGGCAATAAAATTTCACATAGAGTCAGCCTGCTTCAAAGTATTAAACCATCAGACAAACATCAATACAATCCCATTCTTACTGATGTTCAGTACTACTGGATAATTTGGGGTTTGAAGTGGGGTGTTTTTATTTGATTTTTTCAAATGTCCATCATATCACTGGAATAGCTGGAATAGATTTAGAGTTCTTTCCAAGTTCTGGATTCATGTCTGGAACTGCAGTCTGGTTTTCTTGCTTTCCTGTTTAAAACACAAGGAAATCATGCTGTCCATAATGGGTATGACACTGACAACCTGACAAGCTAGGTGATTTGCAAGTATAAAGGAACAAAACAATTTACAGCCTGTTTCCAATCCACAACGATGAATTAAAAAGAGAAAAAAACATTACTGACTATACACGTCTCACAGATAGAGGTCACTAATGGACTGGATTTGAATCTGTCTGGGCAAAGTCTGAAAGTTACATGAAAGTAATCTAGTGAAAAATGAACTCATTTTGAGATTAAAGAAGTAGCAAAAATTACTAAGAAATAAAGCTCTCACCTTCCTGGAAACAATATTATCTTAAGTGTGCCTTCTTTCTAGTTCTTTAAATAGAAAGTGAAGTACAGGAAAAGCCTGATAGTGATGCTTGTTTGAACTCCTTTTTGTTTTCTTGACTTAGTAAAACTATGTCCTTCTTTTCTTTGGTGAGGGTAGAGAAGTCAGCCCTAATAACACCCTAGATTTTAGATGCTGCTATTTTAGGCAGCTAAAGGCAAGTACATTCTTGATTCTTGAAGGAAACTATAGCCTATGTAATGCAGATTCCAACTGGGAGGGTATAGGGTTGCGCAAAGGAGATATGTCTACATCCTAAATCAAGCTATCCAGCCCACCAGGATATAAATGTGACTTGTAACAGTGGCTCAAATTAGATCCAGACTCTCAAAGCCATCAGAGACAACATCACACTTTACACACAATACAGGGTGTATGTGCATGTGAGGAAAGACTCGTTTAAGAACGGTGGGTGCATTCCAGCACCAATTCTTCTTGCTACAGCCTTGGACTTTGGAAAACACTGACGACTGTTCTAGTCAGGTAGTTTTACAGACACTATATTTACACAGTGCTCTGACTTGTTTCACCTACAGTACTCCAAGCCTTCACTCCCTTACTCTTAACTGCCTCACTGCCAAGGAGAACAGACATTTAAATAGCAAACCTCCTACAAATGGTAATGATATTGGAAATCTCTCACATAATTTTCAGGAAAAAGAACACGAGCAATTTAACACCACTTTTGTCACTTAGACGTGGTGACTTACGTAACATCTGTTGTTATATTTTTGATTATGTAAAGATTGTGCCTCAGCAATAACACTGCATACACTGACTCTTAAAATGAAGAAAGGAAAGGTGGACAGACGTATAAGTACAGTACCTTTGAAATGTTTTGAAAAATGCCAGGATGGATTTTTCTCCTTGCAAGAATACATATATCTGAAAACAATTAATGAATTTCTTCTGAAACTACAAATACATGAAGATGCTTTTGAAGAAAGAACATGTCAGTGAATGAAGCAAGGAATTAAGTCAATGGAAGTTTGTGGGTGTTTTCAAACTCAAGTAGTGATTAATCTCTTTAAACTGGTTTAATTTCCCTGCAAGCACTGTAAAGTTAGGTGCAGTAAATAAACGTCTCTTTAACACACACCCCGCCTTTCAGAGAGAGAAAGTGAACGGTTTGCCTTAACATCTTTTCCTGCTTCTCAAACAAGGAACCTCACCCTTTCTATTTAGCTGAACACTACATTGGAAGAAGCATCATCTGAAGAAATCTAATCAGTACCTTCCACACACAGTACAGGAATTTACACGGATCTATGCCTTGGATTTATTAGCTTACTGTAAGCCTTAAAACAGATTTCCTCTATTAAAATTAATTAAAAGTTCCTGTTGACTGATTCCCATTCTGAAAAGGAGCTGAAGAGCCTTACTCTTACTTCGCTACTGATTTATCTTTTATGGGGTTTTATCTTATGCTCTAAAGACGTCTTTTCAGCTGCTTGACTTCTTTTTGCTATATTATTTTTTGGTTACACGCACACGCGAGCGCAGCACTTGTTATTACTTTGCCAGAGACCACCGTCTAAATCCTTAAGGGTTCCAAAGTCCTGATTCAATTCCCTTAACCTCTCCCCCCAACGCTCCAGCCCAGCTTCAGAAGCTGGTGACGGGGATCTGACGGATCCTCCCGCCGGGCGCAGCTCCCTGCTCTCCCCGTGGATCAGTTTAACACTTGCCAGCGCAGAGCTAAGTCGACTGCCTCTTCCGACCAAGGCTCACCTTAGAGGTCCCGTTTCTCAAAATCACGTCCCAGACACTACTAACGGTGGTGCCAAGCCAAGCTCTCGGCCGTTCCCTGCAGCAAGGGGTAGTTTTAGTGTCCCCCTTCCCCAGTGCAGAGCCTTTGGGGCGGGGGCCAGGTTCGGCACCCTCCTGCTCGGCACTCAAATACGAACGAGAATCCGGGACTTTGCTGCAGCTGCAAGCTTCGAGTCCCACTCCTGACCCATACGCTGGCGTGAAATAACCCGGGGACCCTCCTGACACTTGCCGACGGCCATTCATAAATCCGTGCGCGCGTGTACCCAGCGCAGTACACTCGCAGACACGGAGCTCTAATGAGGCGGAGGCGGTATTTCTGACACATAACCTTATCCCGGCTCCTTTACTTTGCCTTCTTGGAGAAGACAAGACCAAGAGAATCTTTCCTCTCTTGGGGAAGGCAAAAGGCACCACGGCTTTAAATCGCCCAGGGCTAGAATTACCAGGGAGGGGGAGAGAGAAAAATCACGTCCCAGTTGTACCTGGCGGTGTCTGGGAATCCCTCGCCGGCACCGATCATAATCCCCCTCCGCGCCTCTGGCCCCCCACACCAAAACTTTTCCGCCGCTGCAGCCGCTCCTCGGTGGTGGCCGCCGCCCTCCGCACCACTCTGCTCCCGGCCGGCCCCACTCCCCGCCGGCCGCAGCTCCGGAGCGACCCCCGCGCCTTTCTCCGCCCTTACGAGGCAGCGGCATCGTCGTCCCCCCTTCTCCGCCACCTCCTCCGGCGCGCAGCCCGCGGCTCTGGCATCCCCAACGCACTTTCTCTCCTCGGTTCGCTCGCTCTTCCCCCCTCCGTTCCTTCTTCTCCGGAAGAAAATAAACGAGAAGGGACCGCGGGTGCGCCTGGCCTTGGATTTTTGTTTTTATTTTTTCTCCCTTTCTGTTCTCTGAAGATGATGAAAGGATCACATGAGGAGCAGGCACGGAGAACCCAGACCCTTGGAAGTCGAAGGCGGCATCGGACCCATATATGTGAGTGTATGTGTGAATGTTTGTGTCTGGCTCTTTCAAAGTCCTGCGCCTGCCTTCAGCCGGGATTGCAGACTGATCTTAGCCGTAGTGATGTCTCAGATCTGACTATTCCCTGCTAATGTTAAGTCGTGCCTTTTTTTCCTCCCTGCCTGACACCCCAGGGAGATGTTTACAGTAATGAATTCAGTTGATAGCCATCTCTCTCTCTCTCTCCGGGAGTCCCTCCCACATTTCTAGTTTAAAGAATGCTTGGAAGGCAGGGCTGCAACCTAAAGCTTTCCAAGAGGCAAAGTCAGGCTAGGTTTTTTTCTTTTTCCTTCTTTCCTACCCCCTTCCCTCCCCCCCCCCCCAACCCCCCGCTTTTAACCCATTGCTTGCTGAGGTCAGTTTAGTGAGTTCCTATCTCTCTCCGATCCCTTGGAATCGCCCTGCCCTCGTATTCTCAGTGAGGGGAAGCAAGCAGGCGGCGCTGCCCGGGGGGATCCATAGGCTGCGGAGCCCCGGGCCTTCGCCCCGCCTCACCGCGGAGCCCGCCGGGCCGTGGCTGCGGGAAAAGAAGGTGAGGGTATCGCTGCTGTTGGCGGCGAGGCTGTTTGGCTCCGCGGCTCTGTGGACTTTCTAGGTGTATCGGAAGGGAAGCCTGGGCTTTATCGGAAGCTGAAGCTCCCCGAGCTGGGGTCCTAGCCTGGAAATGCCCTCCCTAGCAATAATTACAGCCGTGCTCTCCACCAACATGGCGATACTTCATATGCAGCCACAGACAAGCCCGCCTCCCCAACCCCCTCTCTCCCTATCCTTCCTCCCCTGTCAACTTTTAGGTAGGCAGTAGCAGTACGCAGTAAGTAAAACACAGTATAAAAAAAAAGTAACCCTCAGGGAAGAGCCGGACCTCCTTTAGTATTCAGTCTGATTTCCATCATCAGTCAGAAAGACTTTAAAACCGCTGGAGAAACCGCCTTTTGCCCTAAAGCGCTAACACACACCCACCCCACACACCCCCAATGTTTCCTGTGCACTTTGAGTCCTAGTGAGTATGTGTGTTCATGTATGCATCCCAGGCTGGCTGCGCTTGTTTCGGGGTAACACTTCCCCTGCCGCGCAGTTCTCTAGTAAGCTACTGCCTTGTCCTGACAAGTCCGCTTTCACGCAAGACTATTTAATACCGAGCATTTAAGCGTGAGGATACAGCCGTCAAGGTTGGATGTGGGATGTTCGAAGAAAATTTGCTTCCAGCTCCTCCATTAATAAAGAAAATGCACAATACGGCTTTTGCTGCGACTTACTTTAAGAGAGGGGCTGACGAGGGGTGGAGAGGAGCTGATCAATGCCATGTGTAAAGGAAACAGAAAAGGCAGCCGACTGAAATGCCTCGAGGTTTGCTTCCCCCTCTCTCCTGGCTGCTCACTGGCTTGCATTTTTTGCTCAGCCGTACTTCCAAAGCTGAATCATTCGCCATTATCTCCGCACCTCCTTCGCCCTTCGCTGAGGGAACTAGATTATTCAGGACTTCAAAGGCTTAGTAAGACGTACTGAGGAACCCGCCGCGGAACCCCGGCGAGGGTCAGCCCCGACACGGTGTTCTCAGCGCTGCTCCTGCCCCTCACTGCATCTCCCTCCGCCCCACCCCCACGCCGTCCCCATGCCTTCCAAGGGGAACTTGGAGAGCCCCCGCGTATTGTCAGAGCCAGCCGAGCCGCAGCGGGGTGCCTGCCCGCTCGGGAGTTTGCGCCCTCACCTACGCGGATAAGTGGAGTAA